>LQRL01174508.1:42661-53434 GCA_001703475.1 Hydroides elegans
CAATTCTTTGAACGAAGCGGATTTCAGGGACCAAGAGCGACCAACTGTGCAGAGGCGTGCCTCGAAAAAGAGCATGAACAGTGCCGTTTTCAAGTGAGTTTATGTTAAATATTATGTTGATAAATTAAACTGAATACTGATTAATTGTGATTGATCAATTTCTGTTAAATGCATTCTTGTTCATTTTAAATCAATCAAAAAGGTTCTTAGGTTATTAGGCCCCAACCCAAAAGGTTGGGGGCCTATAGGTTTGGGGTGTCCGTCCGTCCGTCTGTCCGTCATACTTTTTTGTACGGGCTATAACTTTTGAACGGAAGGTCACAGAGACTTGGTTATAGGCTCAAATGAAAGGCCTTGGTCCGTAGATGTGCCTTTTGACCATTTCGGTCAAAAACACCCGACCGGAAGTTGTCAAATTGGCCAAAATAGCCAAAAATAACGGTTTTTCAAGACTTGAGCTTGTACGGGCTGGAACTTTTGAACGGAAAGTCATAGAAACTTGGTTATAGGTTAAAATGAAAGGTCTTAGTCTGCAGATGTGCCTTTTGACCATTTGGGTCAAAAACACCCGACCGGAAGTTGTCAAATTGGCCAAAATATCCAAATATAGCGGTTTTCAAGACTTGAGCTTGTACGGGTTAGAACTTTTGAATGGAAGGTCATAGAGACTTGGTTATAGGCTCAACTGAAAGGTCTTGGTCCATAGATGCGCCTTTTGAGCATTTCGTTCAAAAATACCCGACCAGAAGTTGTAAAATTGGCCAAAATAGCCAAAATAGCGGTTTTTCAAGACTTGTACGGGATAGAACTTTTGAACGGAAGTTTATAGTGTCTTCTGAAATTCTCGAAAGCGACTTTGGGGGCGTTGGGGCCTGTTCGTGTTCACTGAATACTTGTTTGTTTTAGTAAATGGTGTGATTGACATTGTTTGTTCGTGGCACCGACCTCTTGGTTGGGTGTCATTAAGACTTTTCGAGTTCGTCTGTCCGTTGCGTTTTGATCGAAATTCCCAGAACGTAGAGGTATAGAGCTTTCCTGTCAAGTCATTCTACAAGCTAGGAATGAGTGATAATCGATTTTCATTAACTTGCTGTCACCGTGTTTTGGTAATGTTATGATGGTTACATAAAAATATAGAACGTTACACGGCGAGGTTAAGTACCGCATGTAAAAATTTGATCGAGAAAAACAAAAGTTGAGCTTGACCTTCTCAACGCCGACACGAAATAGTGCATGTTTACGCTGAGTGGTCAGTTTTGACCTTTTAATATAACTGCGTAGAAATATACACGCGTATACCATGTTTGTAAAGTGCTTTGTTGCCGATAAAGCCAGAGATAATTGATGATTATGTATTCTCTGCAAGGATATTCGCCTATCGTTATCACCTAAAACAATAGCTATTTCTTGACCGGTATTAATGAGATAAGAACAAACTTAAGGCATATCAATATGCTCGCATTACTTTCTCATACGTTAATCCGAGGGAAATCTTAGTGCAAATTCCGCGAGTTGCTAGATTTCTAAACAAACATAATAGAGATTTGTTCGTTGGCCCGTCCAAACCGGATGTCCTTTGGTGAGAGCTGCCCGGAAACATTGCGCTCGAACGGCTGCGACTTCCGAAGACATTGTACCAGAAACCAAATTGGGTCAAACACGCATGGGTGTAGGCTCTGATACATTAGACTGACGCAGTAAAATTGACATAACTTTCCCTAGATGATATGCGTTGCTGCAGAAGACCAGCTTGTTCCCGTCCCGTTTTGCTCCGATGCAAAGCGTGTCGTACCACACCTTGTTTGCACTGACATCAATAACATATAGTCACATTTCTATATTTTTGCCGATATTTTCAAGTCATTGTCTTTGCTTTGGTTTTGCATTTCAAATATATTGAAAGTCGCAGATTGTCTGACTAAATGATATATGTAAATATAGATATATACTGAATGAAGTTTGCTCTACTTAAAGCGATTTATCGTCCATCTAAGTATATATTCCGGGTAAGTTTTGATGAAATTTCAATTCAATAGGGACATCTTTCATTTAAATTTGAATGATTAGTCTTGTGTCCTAATTCTTTCAGTAGCAGTCATGATTAAGACCTCTTTAAATCTCCAACATTCCAAAATAGGCAATATAGGACATATACTACTATAAAAAGTAGTTTTAACATTGTAAATCTACGACATGCAGATTTCTGTTGAGTAACATATTTTACGACTTACTTTGATCGGGAATACAGCCAAATAAATCTACTCTTTAATCTACTCTTTAATCGAACACACCAACAATAGTTTCATTAATTTAAAATATAGTTAAACAGATGCAATATCTTGAAATTGGTTCGGATAGATTATTCTTTGTTCAAGAATATTTAAGTCATGACTCATTGAAGACAACTTCTCACAAAGGCCTTAGCAATTATTCACTATAGGTTACCCCCACCGACCTTAAGGGTTTTGAAATATACCCCCTTTCTTTTGTAGTTTGAAGCTTAGACGACTGTTTTTTACACACAAAAATATCTTTGTGGTCTTGATATATTCCTTATATGGCTTACATTGTTTATAAAAATGTTATTTATTGCAAAGCTGTTTCGTTAAAATATGCTAAATCCAACATTTTGAGAAGAAAGGAATGTCTATGTGGACCGATACTTTTGTCTTTAATAAACTGTAATGACTATTGTTCTTGGATAAAAATGAATAAATTAAAGTTGGATAAGTGAAGTATGCTATAATGAAATTCGATGTGATAAGGTAGTCAACTCTAGTATATATTATATGATGAATCAATTAAATACAATACTTGAAACATTGAAATATTCTATATAAGTTGAAAGCAGACAACATATATAAAACATTGTAGCTGCAAAGTTAAACTAAAACTGTTATGGTTATTAATCTGTCGTATGAGTTTTTTCGATCGGGGATCTCCTACCACACATGGCGTATAATAAGTGTGTTCATTTGCACTTGTTATAACAACTATGTTAAACGATGAGTAAATTGCTATAATTAATAACACCTCATTAACCTTTTCAAATACACGAATGAGAATATTCAATGTCAAAATAGCGTTTTGCACAGTATGAAAGGATTCCTGGTGGTTTGTTAATTTTTCACTAGAATAGTGCAGCTTCCCTTTGATGATATGTCATCCGAGTAAAATAACAAGTGTCATCGCTGTGCCATCACTGAGCGCAAAAGTGATAATAATGATGACAACAAACTAGTTTTAATGTCGACATTGTCAGCATAATAGAATAAAAATGGACAATAGGGATGGGGGCGGGGTGTGTTTTACCGTGCTGACATATTCTCTACGTGGGAGAACCATCATTGGGTGATCGCTCAATCACACAAACAAAACACTGTTCAGTGCGGCACCCGAAACATCTACTGGTGTCACACTTGATTTCATAGAGTCTATTATTTTGTTGTCGGCTTAGTAAAAGTTGGGATTTTCGTTAGTGAAATGATTGATAAATGTGAAATTGATAAGGTCACATGTACTCCCATATAAATATATATTTGATTTGCTAAAAAAAAAAAACATTTGAGTGTCAGTCTATAAGGGTACTTCATTCTTTGTTGTCATAACATTGTAGACCTTACACAATTTAATCACATGCATTATTTGTTATGTTATCTTATCAACACAGCTATAGGCTTGCAACAAAAGTAACATATCACATATAGCTTATTTTGTAAACACGTAAAATATGTAACTATAAAGCGTCCACAGGTGGAAAAATGCTTGTTGATTAAAAATTCCAACAATGCAAAGAATTTAATTGTTTCGAGATAAAAGCGTGTTCCAAATTTTGGAGAAACGGTTTTCAGACAGCTCGGGAACGCCTCATATTATGAGAGATAAGAAACGGTATAGACTGCAATTTTATGATAGGAATAAACCTTAACGATATAGTCTATGCATCAAAAAATACATTTATAAAATTCTGGAATAAACAATATTACATTGTCTTGGATACATTTTCAATGCTCAAATTAAATGTTACTCGCAATATAGCCTCTGCCAATCAAAAAAAAAAAAAAAATGATTTCATGGTATTGATTTTGTTGTAAACAAATCTATTTGGATATGATAGCACATTCTTTAATAATATTTAAGAACAGCGGTATCCGTACAATGTAAGGATTTCACACCATTGCAAAATCCATATTCAACTCACCTATATACAATAAATGTGAAGATATTTACACATAATTCGTCTCACCTAATGTCACATTGCGCCATCCATTGTCATGTTTCTCATTTTTAGCCCCCAGCCAACTAATTTGGCTGAGGGATATTGCTATCCCCCATTCCGTCTGTCCGTCCGTCCGTCCGTCTGTCCGTCTGTTAACATTTGAGGTGCAGTAGTTTGTCCGCGGCATTTTGGTATGAAGCCTTTGTCCTAGGGTTTTGAAACTTCACACAGTGAAAGAATATATATTGCAGATGTGCAACGTCGAGGTTTCAGTTTGTCGAAATTACGGGGGTTTGAACTTAGACGAATTTGAGATATTTTGGGATATTTATACAACACTTTGACCGCGGCATTTTGGTATGAAGCCTATGCCCTATGGGTCTTAAACTTCACACAGGCAAATATTATATATTGTAAATGTGCAAGGTCGAAGTTTCAGTTTGATCGATCAACTATTGTCGAAATTACGGGGGTTTGAACTTAGACGAATTTTAGATATTTTGGGATATTTATGCAACACTTTGTCCGCGGCATTTTGGTATGAAGTCTCTGTCCTAGGGTTCTAAAACTTCATACAGTGAATGAATATATATAGCAGATGTGCAACGTTGAGGTTTCAGTTTGATCGATCACAAAATGTCGAAATAACATGGTACGGAACTTAGACGAATTTGAGATATTTTGGGACATTTGTACAGCAAAGAAAGATTACGCGCATATAGAGACGTTGTGAGGACTACGTTGTGTGGACGAATATGTAAGGGCAACGGTGTGAAAAAGACGTTGTGAGAAAGACGTTGTAAAAAAGTCGTTGTGAGAAAGATATTTCTTTTGACTTATTTTATTGACAAATATTCGTGTCAAAGAATGTTTTGCCTAGGCTGGGGGCTTTGCATCTCTGATGCCTATGTTTCCTTTTTCTGTCCTATACAGTGATTCCGATTCGGCGTTCGCTGAGCGTCGCGAAGAGATGATGACGATTCGGCGTCGCAGCGAATCGGTGCTCGAGTACAAGGAGCATGCGAATGGGCGTCTGGAGGAAGAGCTACTCAAAGCCCAACAGGTAAGCCAAGTTGGAAGTTAAGCGGGTGAGGGGGGATTTGGGGGGTACGGGGGTAAAGGGGAAATGATGACGATTCGATTCGGCGTCGCAGCGAGTCGGTGCTCGAGTGCAAGGAGCATGCGAACGTGCGTCTCAAGGAGGAACTTCTCAAGGCCCAACAGGTAAACAGGGGCATATTTGAATGAGATCGGGAAAATTCGGCCCCAACCACTTCGGTCCCTTTGGGACTTTTTCAGTCCTTTTTGAACAGGACGCTTCGGCCACTAGTATCTCAAGGGCCGAAGTTCCTTTCCCAAATGGGCCCGAATTGGTAGGGTCCGAAGTGGGAGGGGCCAATACGGTGTTTTTGATAACAAGCTTTTTGGCTACACCTTTTGTACTGTATTTGGATGGTTCAACCACCAATAAACCAGACTTACTCATAGCAATATAGTATTACTTGCTCCTAACGCACTCGGCCGATCCTTATGAGTGAGTTAACATAGAGTTCATAATCAAGGTGTGTCCAGCAAAGGTATGCGAGAACAAACCGTGGTATCCTGATAGGACAAACAAACCGTTATCGCAATACCTTATTGGAGATCATATCTCCCAATATTTTGCCTAGTTCTTTCCCAATATTTCACCCACTCATAAACAGCTGTCTGTAGGTACATTCTTCAACACAGGGAATATATATAGAGCAATCGAACCAATCGATACATGTCCTCTTTTTCAAAACGTTTTGACCTGAACTTGACACACAACCAGACCCGTAACTGTCAACTGGAGGACAGCCAAAGAAAGCAAGTGTCGCTTTGGTAGATCGAACAATGCTCAATTTGCAGAACATTTGTCAGGTTTTTCAACCCCCTGCAGTTGTCAGTCAGAGGTGACGGCTGTAAATAGAGAAAAAAATGCTAGGTTTTTACTCGAAAAAAATGTGGAAAAATAGGGATAAGTAGAGGGACAGGTATGTTAATGTTTGTTTCTTTAGTGTTTTTCGACATGAGATGCAATTGTTTGTTTCCTGTTATAAATCATAACAAAATTATTGAGTTAAATAAATAATAAAATTAAACATTTACCGGTAAGTTGAAAATGAAGAGTTGTCAGTCTGATGAACTATAATAATTATTAAATATTAAAAAATGTAATACAATAATTATTATCCATGTAAGTGGATACCTTGTCCTGTGTATAACAAAGCCTTCTCTGAAGATTCGCCAAACATTTACATCTGCTCAGCAAGAACAAATTTGACATCGTTGGCTTATGTCAAATGGTGCATCGGGGAGCGCAACAAGTTAATAACTTTGATTGCTAAATAAATGGGGCGAGTAATCCCCGGAGATAATGAACAGGAATAACCTTGAATGGACCCAATATTTTTTTCGCTACCCAAATGCACTGTGAGTGAATCGCAAATAGTAAATGAATAAATTGCATAAACTTGGATGTTACGGCGCTTCAGAAAACCAAAAATTGTGATCGAGTTATTGGGTACTCCGCATGGCTTTATCTGGAAAAAAATGCAGGCATGCTGAAATCAAAAGACATGCACGTCAAACCTGTACATTTTTTGTCGTTTTGATCTAGGTTTTGTTGTCAAGAATGACGCATATTTTTAGTTCATTTGCACAAATTCTGGACAAAATTAAAGACGAAGTGAGGCTGCGTCGATTGTCGAGCATGGCAAGTTGGGCACGCCCTTGCTGTAAAAAAAAAGATTTGCTTAGAAAAAGAAAAAGAATGCGGATTTGCGGATCTGCTTTAACAATGTGGAAAAATGCTACTCGTTTGCAACAAAGCCATGCAAGATAGTGTAAATTTGATTAATACATCAGAGTTGATCACATAAAAACTATACGATGTATAATACAAATCTATTGCAGATCCAGAATCACATAGGAGCCATTGCTTGACGTCGACATTTGATTTTTTTCAGGCATGATTGAACTCCGTACGTGCTCTCCGTCAATCCGTGAATTATACTTCATATCGTCTATGTATATAATTACATGAAGTCACGGTCTAGACTCATTTATTCATTGGCTACATTTATCAAGAACCATGCACGGATCTAACGTCTACGATGTCGAAAGAAAATACAATATTTCTTTTAGCGCTGCCAGTAAATGATGCCTTTGATTCGAGCAAGATTTCCAAGAAAAATCACATATTCATGCTATTCAAACAATGTGATACCTCGATATAGGCTAATGGTGATGAAAAGCCAGCAGATAAAATTGGGCAAAAAATGCAACGTTTCTTTGTATAAAACTTGGAGCAAAAACAGCACCCACCCAAACACCTTGGCACTATCACTTGACATATTTGGCACCGTTTCAGGAAAAAAATATCTTCAAGATTTTCTTCACTTTCTCAATGCTGTAAAACTCGTCACTTTGTTTCGTATTTGTGCTGTTTGTATTGTTTACCCCTGCAGTATACCTTTTGACCACGCATGATAAAATAATGCCTTTGTCCATATGGAAATTCCATATGTTCTTCAGAGATTACTCTAAGTTTCAAAATACTTTTTTGAACTGAGAATCTTTAATGTGGTCGTATTTGAAATATGATTACCCGTTATGAAATATATCTGTTGTTGGAAAATTGGTAATTCAGATTGAATGATATCCTTATCCCATGAGCAGTACTAATGAGTGATTCGTGATAAACTCCAGCATTTGGCATGCATACCCATGAAGGGAGTATCGGCACCATTGATCAAATGACTCCATTAAATGATTACCTCACTGACGCATCGCTATGCGAACGCCTGCCATGTAAACTGTTGCAAAATAATAAAAGGCAACAAGAACGCAGGTCACTCCATCATTCATATGGCTACTGCTCTGCCCCATAAACATAGAATTCTATCTCCTCAATGATTATTGCGCGGACCACTTGTCTAAACAAGGGCGGCGCGCGTGCCTTTCATGATCACATAGACCATAACGTGGAAAGTTGCCTTTACATAGACCAAATGCGGAAAATGCCTTTTCATTATTCATCACGTTCACACGACGCGCATACTCATCATCACTTGGTTTAATTGAGAGCGCACACGCTTTCAACGCAGAATCGCGTGCATTCCTTTTCGATGAGGTGTGAGACTTGATGTCTTTGTATATGGCGCTTGGCGAAGGTTTGTTGATCAGTTTTTGTATTCGGATCTCCAGAAATGTTTATGTCTATGGCCATTGTCCTTCACTTCTCATTGAGAGTTTCCAATATTGTTTCCCTACCCTATATGTTCAAAGGTGTGTCCGTGTGCTAAATGCACACGCTATTGGTTTTGTTCCCATCCTCATCTTACAACCATCATAAAGGACAACTGGTTTATGGCACACGAATCGCCCAGTTTCTTAGAGGGTTTACTATACAAGGATAAGTTGTTTAACTGTATACGCCTTGAGGCTGGCGTACTGTCCTTGCATTGAACAGGCACAAGGAGACAATCTCAGTATATGAGATTGCACCCTAGTGCGCACTCAATATGTCTTTTGGATGTTTTGTAGGTGAAATTGTCACATTCCATGTCACTGGTTCAACGTCTAGGGCTATATATGTTACATATTGCCCCAGTTCTGTCTTAATAGGCCCTGTGGCAAATACATGTTTCGAAAACCTAATAAACTGGGGGTATAAATAACAGAATTGTTCAATGTCAGAGATTGATTGATATGCCAAGTTGTTCCTATAAATATTTTCATTTAAAATTTGATTATTTTTTCATGATAGGGTCAAATTCAAATAGAAATCTACGTATAGTTATCACACCGAGCATAAACTGACATATACACATGCTTTTTTTGGGTCCATTTTTGTGACCTAGAAAGTGCAGCTATCTTCAGGTGGCACTTTGTCCATATAAATACTACATATAAATACTGTACACATGTCATAATTGGGTCCATAATTGCATTTTTGTCGGTCTTGTTTATATGTTTGTTAGTGACCAGTTACCGTGTGTGGGTGACTTTTTATTGATATTAACCACCACAACGAACCACCTGCAACCCGCCACACTTATGAGTAGTTGACATCTCAAAAACATTGTCAAAAGCATTTATTGTTAAAAGAAGATTTATTTGGGCCTACATGTATATAGAAGTCTATATAAAAATTACATCGCCAAAAACTATTATTTTTACATCGACACTTAATTGCTTGTTTGGATGACAATCAAATATTTGCCCCTAGAAGTCACGACATAAAGAGTGTTGTTCTATAAATATCGCATCATCAATTATTAATGCAAATTGTCACTAAAAGTAGATAAAAATTTACTTGGGGCTCGGTTTGGCTGTAGATGTTTGAAGTCACATTTGCCCAGTTTCGTGTTCATGGGATTATATTACCGGACGTGTGTTTATGAAAATTGAGGCTTGCCATGCAGCATGTTCTGTAGGCTCGTCCAGGGACAATACCCGGCTGACATGTTTACAAATTATCGACTTTGGAAGAGCCCACGGGTTATCAATCATGTTTCGACATCTGGTAAACATAAGTCATCTGTTAAGTGTCTTTTGACCTAGATAATTATACAGTAAAACCCCTCTTTAGGGAACACCTTCAGGACCGGCAAAAATGTTCCTTATTCGGGGGTGTTCCGCCAAGAGGGGGCCAGTTATTACATCATCAAAAATGGGCAATGTGTCGTTTTATTGTCTTTTTAATGTAGACCAAGCGATATTTATGCATTTAAGCTGTATTTATATAGCAAAAATAGTTTGTCAAGACAGATAAGTTGATTTTACCCGTCTTTAAGAAGTATCTTTTAATCAATTAAATTTACTACGTGCAATGAATCGCAAAGTAAAGATTTTATATTGATCCATACCGGAATTATTATTTAGTAAACGTTGCCTGACAACGACCAACAATAAATAATGAAAGCATCTGCCTGTTTCCGTTTATTATCGCCAGTCATGGTTATTTTGATGGTTGTGAACTTCCTCAACAATGGTTCAATTGGGGTCAAAAGGTGAGATGTGCTGGATCGGAAGAGTAATGAGATTTAAATTAGACATGCTCTATATAGCGCATTCAAAAGGGATCCTATATTACTGTACTATAAATCTTTATCTGGATGTTGCTTTTTGATATCTCATCATCATAAGTGACGCATATTTTTCAATGAACACAAACTAGCACTGGTACAATAAATTATTCAAAATTTTCCCAGAAGCATGTTCCACTATGAGGGGTTCATTATATAGTGAAATACGGTTTTGGGACCTTCTACAGTGTTCCCTGTTCCGAATATCGTGGTGTTCCGCTATTAGGGGTTCCCATTTCTCGCCCATGTTTAAGCAAATGGGAAAAATTGGGACCGAGAAAAAACGTTCATTAAGCGGGGTGTTCCGCAAACAGGGGTGTTCCCTAACAGGGGTTTTACTGTAGTTCTAAAAAGAAGATCATATTAACTCCTATGACCATTATACTTGCTATATGATCTAGTTAGATCATTTTCGCACGCTTCCCGAATGAGAGAATACCT
>LQRL01174519.1:16402-26774 GCA_001703475.1 Hydroides elegans
TAATATGATTATATTTTTATTCATTTCGGATCAAAAAGTAATGATTTGTCATAAATTGATACTTGACCATCAGACTTGCATGAAATTTCGATACACACAGTTGTAAATAAGACAATTCTAAAGAGTTATGCCTATCACTTCAAGCACACAATGCATGACTGGACATCGATTTTGCGTGGAATTTTGCATACCCCCACTCACTTCTTTCACACATTGTAGGAAAATGGTAAATAATAACAATAATCTTAATCAATATTTGTGTTAACAAATGGTTAAACTATATGTATGCAAAATTTTATTTTAGCAAAATGGTCATAAGTTTATTAAAAATCGGTCTGGAAAAAATATAGGTTACTTTTTTTTACGGGTATATTTCAAACAAGACTATGCTTAATTTACCAAACACTAGGAATAAATTTAATATCTTATCTTCACACATGGCGTATTTTATTACATGTAATGTAATTTTGGTGTGTACATCTGTCTTCTGCATTTACAATTTTATCGTTTGTGCTATTATCATCGGTGACTTTCTTTGTTTTTTAATCATTTGTTTTGCCATGTTTAACACTGCGATGTTTGCTTTCTGATTTGCCGGGGCCTCACTGCAAAAAATCCTATAAATGATGTGCTAGCTGGGTTAAGTAGAGACGCCCATGTCGAATAATCGAAATAAGAACCTCGTTTGAAATTGAGGACTCAATCTCAAACTAGGGGCCCATATCAACACTATGGTTGACTTTGATGTCATAAAAGTATATACAAATATCACATTGTTTTTATTGTGTCTTCATTTCCAAATATGAATTCTATATAATGTTTTGATTAAAGTATAAGAAACATCCTAAACAAGCTATCGTCTAATAGACATTGTCGTTGCATTCTCAGTTACAACAGCATACCAATCATTATCGATCTAGTTCCCTTAGTTCTTTCATAGCAAATTCTAGGAAGACGTGGAACAGTGTTTGGGATAGGAGAAAGCCTTGTCTGAGACCCACGTGAACTTCAAACCACTCAGTTAGCTGACCATCCATTACAACTGCACAGTCCGTAAGTTATTCTACTATGCGGACTATCTTGGGGTCTATGTCTATGGCTAGGATCATAATCCATAACGCTTTCCTCCATATGATGTCAAGGCGGCTTTGAAATCTATAAAGTTGAAATGAAGTGGCACTTGGTGTTCTTTTGACATTTCGATTATGTGGAACGATAAAAATGGCATCGACCGTTCCTCGGCCTGGTCTGAAGCCGAAATGACTCTCTCCGGTAGCCTCTCCTGTTTTTTCTGTACTAGGAGTAATCTACTAAATACTTTTGCCAAGGATGGAGAGCAGTAATAAAGTGCTTGCAAGAACACTTCGAAGCACATCTCAATACCCAATTCCCACACGAACCGGAGGCAATGCTAGATATCCCCCTTCCCTACCGGGCGCCGAGACCCAGGGGCAAATAACAGCAGAGGAAATAAAAAGGCGATCGCGAGTATGAAAACAGGAAAGCCATGGTAATAGATGTAATAACCGCTTAGGTGCTAAAGGCAGGTGTTGACCCGATGGTGGCGAATAAGAAATTCAACACGGTATATGACACTGAGAAAACACCAAAGGACTGTGCGCGTATGATGGTTACCAAATATAAATTGTTATATAAGAAAACAAATATCGGAATTTATATGCAACTATGGGTCTGAGTCTTGAAATAGAGATAATCTTTAAATCTTGCACCGCGTGAATATCTAATTAGATATAGTGTAAATTCATCAAATTATTTTCTTCATCAATATTTAGGAGCGATTTAACCAAGATAATTGCAGATATATATTTTTAAATTTATCAGAATGGTCCTGCTTTTGAAAACAAACTTGTTTTAAAGTTGTTTGAGGATTCGGGCCTAACCGCGATTTTGTGAGGAGGGTCAAACATTTCTATATTTGCAGGAAAGTAATCCTGTAGTTAGGTTTTTAAGTTTAATAACTCGAGTATTCCGCATCTCTGAAGAATTGTCAAAGTTGTGGCAGACATAGCAGACATAGTTACTCATTCTTGGTTTGACATCTTGCAGTCGGCGATAAACATGAAATGGTTGCATATGCTAATGTTTACTCGGCTTTATTACTTGATCAATGATTTGATGGGGAATGCGTATTTGTGACTTTTCAACTTACATGGCATTTTGAAAAAAAAACACTTCGCCATGTATGTATGCGACGAGATACATCATTTGAGTATATATTTATACAAATTGCATTTAGGAGGCTGAATTTCATTTCTTTTGTGGTGACTTCTTGCACTTCCGGTTTAAGACGCAACAGCTACATTCGTTGTGTGTCGGTTAGACAAATTATGCTTTTCAGTTCCTTGCCAATCACAGGCAATTTTAGAATTGTATTCTTTTTATTGCAATTGCACACCTTAACTTACATGTTCCTATCGTGTTCACTATTGTGTGTTGGAATATGATATGAGCGTGATTCTTGAACACTGGTTAATGGAGAAGGGACTTTTCAAGGACTGCAGTGTGTTTTCGGAAATAACTTGAGACTGTTTTAACAGTTTATGTCATTTTCATAAAATCATTTCTGTGAAATGAATTTCAATTTGTAATCATTGTATGTCCACTTTGTCTATCATATTATGCTCCATGAAGTCATCTAACTGATACCCCTCGAAGTCAATCCCGCGTAACGCGAGATGTATGCATCCGTGTCGCATTATCACTCACAGACGATGAAAATCTGGAAAAAAATAGTTGAATGTCTCGCTTGTTTTTTGCCTTGTTTCCTTAAGCAGAACACTCCCTAACGGGATGATCATATCAACAATACTTGTAGATTCTTAATATTTTGTATTGGTGCATATTGTGATATATTTAGGCTTTTTTTTGTTGTTTTTTTTTATTTGGCCACATCTATACTCGGCATTTGTTTTTTTTTGCTATCCATATAGAAGAGCACATCACAAGCTGTTCCCCGAAAAAGGTGTTTTTCAGCTTGCTTGGATATGTTGAGCAAATTCATTCTAGCTGGGAGATTATAGCACATTGAGGACCATCTTATTTGATAATTTAATCATTTTCACAATTAGTAGTGAGAATCATCAATAGAAAACTGATTAAACTTGCTTGCAAGTGTCTCATTAACTATAAATTGCAATGTTTATTTCGTAATTTGTCATATTTATATTTCAATTTTCGCAATAGGTGTTCCTTTTCTGTTCCAAGCTGGTTAGAACTGGAGAAATAGCGGCCGCTGGCTTGGATAAAAAGGAACGCCTTTTTGCAAAATTACAATGTAAAAAAACATTATTTTGTTGTTCTTCGTAATTATAACGTTGTTCTAAGTTGATTTTACAACTTTTGGAAAAACAATTGTCGTGAGGTGCCCTTCCATATACACCATTTCATGCGCAACGCATTAGGATTTTCTAAAGTTGGATCGGGCTCACTCAAATGCTGTCTCTGGAGAACGTCAGAATATATTCCAGACCGTTTCGGCGTTGACTTCATGCGTATAAGTGGTGTCAAAGTACAATTGGAAATTTTATTTCTTTGGGATCGCCATAAACAATTGTTCTCATTCGCTCTATTTATTTTTTCCACGTTTCCTTCGAAACTCAGTTCTTTTGGTCTTATGAGTTTATTCGTCATATTTGCTTGTTGATTTATTTTTCTGCCCTTAAGTTCAACTCATTTAATAAGAAGTAATTCGTTTTATTTAATGTATTATTTTAACTTTCCAACACCGAAACATAAATCTCAGCATAAGCGCGACGACGCACCGGAAGTAGGTATAGCAGTGTGTTTACAACAGGTAATGCTGAGTTTACTAATGCTTTAATAATGTGTATAGCCATTTCCAGTTGATATTAATTTCGAAATACACTTCGAAACTCAATATGACATTTTTATAACGACAGTCTGATCACAAATTTTGATTTAATTTTAACTAAAATAAGCTAATTTATCATGAAAATTGCATTATAAGTTATCTTTTGATGTTTTATCTTGAATATCGGAAAGAAAGTTTATAACTCAATTCCGATAAGCCTTAGAATAAATTGACTTCGCCATTTTATTTTTGGCTTCTGTTTATTTGACATTTATATTTTTTAGCGAATTTAAGAGTATTTTCTGTATTGAAGGTATATTATTTTACCATCCTCATAAACTACATATATTATTAGCTATTTGACGGCAAACTCGCATGTTGTAACCACGTGTGTCGTAGAGTTTAAGACCCTGTGTACGAGCTCGCATTCACTAATCAGGTTTTATGTGTGTCGTTTGTTAATAAGTCCATGGCATGGTTGGGCACCATATGAATGGTTTAAATACGATTGACCACATCGGACTAGTGTTCGATATACGAGTGATACACTGCGAGATATGTGTCTACAAAGCGAATAATATATCATTAAGGGCTATAGATTATGGACAGAAACTGAGATACTTTGTCGTTTACGATCGTATGTCACTACGTCGTGTATGTGATTTTGCAAAGGGGTCAGCGTCTTCACAACCACGGAAGACTTTACAACGTTGTTTTGGCCTCGAAAGAGAGATCGAGGTGTTATATTTAATGTGTCTGTCATCGCTTTCAATAGGGGTCTGTTTGTTTGTTTGTTAATTATTCAGTTATTGAATCAACATACACGTGTAATGACAATGACTATATAAATACATAAATGCTAATTTAACACAATGCAAGTTGATGAAATGACTAAGGATAGCCCATTAAAGCTGGTGAGCTTATTTCCAAAGGGATCCTTATTTGACATTTATATTTTTTTAGCGAATTTAAGTGTATTTTCTGTATTAAAGGTATATTTAGGCCCCAACCCCAAAGTTGGGGGCCTATAGAGTTGGGGTGTCCGTCTGTCCGTCCGTCCGTCTGTCTGTCATCGTGGTCACAATGGCGGATTCTCATTTTCATGCAATTTTTCTAGAACGGGGAGACCTAAACACTATTTGGTGTTTTCAAAATAGAGCTTTGGATCTGAAGCGTTTCGAAAATGTATGCCAGATTTGACACATCCGATATGGTCAAAATCGAAATGAGTTAATGCTATATTGACTGAGCTGGAGCTTTGGATCAGAAGCGTTTCGATACGTTATGCCAGATTTGACACGAAATAAGTTAATGCTATATTGACTGAGCGGAGAGTCATTGAGACATGTTGATGTGATCACCGGTTTTAGGCTCGAGCCCTTAAGATTGAAGGTCTATAGATAGTTACTGTCCGTCTGTCCGGCAGTCTGTTATTAGGCCCCAACCCAAAAGGTTGGGGGCCTATAGGTTTGGGGTGTCCGTCTGTCTGTCCGTCTGTCTGTCTGTCCGTCAAACTTTTTTGTACGGGCTAGCACTTTTGAATGGAAGGTCATAGAGACTTGGTTATAGGGTCAAATGAAAGGTCTTGGTCCGCAGATGTGCCTTTTGACCATTTTGGTAAAAAAAAACCGACCGGAAGTTGTAAAATTGGCCAAAATAGCCAAAAATAGCGGTTTTTCAAGACTTGAGCTTGTACAGGCTAGAACTTTTGAATGGAAGGTCATAGGGGCTTGTTTATAGGCTCAAATGAAAGGTCTTGGTCCGTAGATGTGCCTTTTGACCATTTCGGTCAAAAACACCCGAATGAAAGTTGTCAAGTTTGCCAAAAATAGCGGTTTTCATAGAAAATGTATTTAAAATTTACAAAAAAACCATACCCCTTCGAGTTTGGGGGCGGTTGGTGTTTCACAAATACTTCCTTGTTTTTGTGTGTTCCGGCTATACCGTTTGAGTGTAAGGTTATATATAAAGTAGACTCTCGTTAATAGGAACCCCTCGGGACCGGTCACTTTGGTTCCGATAAAATGTGGGTGTCAATTAACAGTAGTAAATTTGTATGAATATACGATTATGGGATTTTAAAATCGGTTCCGATAAACAGATAGTTCCGATTACTGGTAAAAGAGTTCCGATTAACGAGTATCGACTGTACCTAGTTCTATACGTAATGGGATTTTTTTTGTTTTATTATTATTATTTTTTAAATATATTTTTCGTTTTGGAAATTCGCCTTTTGGCAGTTTGGACCGAATATAGTCAACCTTCCACTGGTGAAATATCCCAAAATTGTATTGTTTGAAAACATGAGCTGGTGCGGACTTGTCATTTTGAACGAAAGATCTGTATATCATCAGCAATAGAATTTGACTTTGATTGCGATTGGAGTCTTCAAATGCTTTCTTTGTAATGTCAATATATAAGTTTTGATAATATTATTTATTGAAACCTAGGAATTGGATAATATGTAGCAAAATAAGATGTTCGCCGTATTCAACAAAGATAAGTCCTTCGATATTTTGATCATGTTTGTATGCCCTGAATATTTTTATTTTGTACATGTCAGACATTTTGAATTGGGGATCGTATAAGCTTGGTTACTAGCTTAAAATATCAATGTTTTGCATTGAAGATATGCCTCGTTATACGTTTTGCCTAAATCGGGAAACCGGAAGCGTACGAAATAGCGAAAAATGTTTTTTTTTTTTCAGCTATATAAACTTTTACTGGCAAATGACTTGAAAGAGTGTTAAAGATACTTTGTAATGGGCTAAAACGAAAAGTAAGCGTTTAATACCCTTTATGATCGATGCGAAACGTGAAACATTTTTTTTTTTGTGTTTTTCATAACACGAGCTTGTATAGGCCAGAACATGAAATGGCTGGTTGTAAATACATGTACATTTATATTTATATAGGCTCGAAAAAAGTTACTGTTGTGATATTCCATTTGATATTTAGTAGTGAAACCGGAAGTTGTTTGAGCAAAATTCTATTGGAATATCAACCAAAATCCCAAAATAAACTCAGATTTCGGGGATGGTGGAGGCTGTTCGTGGTTTACAACTACTATTTATTCTAAACCGCCAATGTATGTTGATATTACAGAAACCGATGTTCTTAGACTCGTGAGGTTATGAGTGTTTTATATGTTTACTGTTAAGTTTGCATAAACATGCATCGGAATAACCGAGTAACACATATAACCAGCCAACCTGCATAAATGCTCTTGGTAATCAATATAATAACATATTCATTCAGGCCTGTATGTAATGTTTATAAGATAAATTAATACATAATTTATTTAGAATAGAAAAAAAATTATATATTTATTTGGTTTGTAAGTAATTAAGTCATTTTCTCAATGGCTTTACATTTCTTAAATATAATCCAATATTATTGTTTTAACAGAATTAAGTTAAGATGCATACAGAGGCTTTGACAGTGATCTCACATTGATCAGAAGATTGACATCAGTCAATAATGGACAAACCCAGAATGGAAGACTATGATGATGACGAAAACATTGAGAGCCGACGAGTGCTTGCCCCACCACCACGGCCCGACTGGGAAGAGAGCTCCGAATTACCGCCCGGAGGAGATATGCTGGGTGATGTGATGTTTCCACATGGGTTAAATACACAGGTAAAATCATTTGATGTTTCGTAAAATGTTTCAAATTATAGATGTAAACCATAAACTATATGTCCTACGTTGTGTAAATGATAGCTAAAATCGAAGTATTTGATCTAACTAGCTAGATATTACTTTATAAAATATATCAGAGGCCGTTTGACTCTTTGCGGTGCCATGTTGCAAAACATATTAGGGATACTTAACACAATGTTGCATCCTAACCTTATATGTTAGATATGTTATTATGTTAAATGTTTTTGATTTGCATGCATCAATTGTGTTTGTTGTCCGTCTGTTCGTTAGGCTTGTGTCTGTCATGCGATCGTTGATTAACTTCTAATTGGCACACGATGACATCAGAATTTGAATTACGTTTATAGATATGTTACCTTAATAGCAGTCATCAAATAACAGTTTATTGAATACATATCATACATATTAAATTTGGTAATAAAATAAAACCAACATGCGATTTAAACGAATCCGGCCCAAAAAGTTCCCACCGAAAAAGTTTCCGGCCAGAAAGTTTCCAAAAATGACAACATGGAACAAAAAGGTTCCAGCCAAAAACTTTCCGCCCAAAAAGTTTCCAGCCATAAAGTTTCCAAAATTGACACACGGCCCAAAAAGTTTCCAACTTTGAAAAACTTAATTTATCACGGAGTGAAACGAACAGCTTTCACGATTTTAATTGCTCATATTTAGTAATGGGCTTATATTTATAATTGAATATTTTTGTTGTGATCATAAAACAGTTAAAATCAAATTTCAACTGTTTTTGTTATTTTCAAATAGGTAAAAATTACATATTTAAATGTTAGCCTATGTAATCACAAATGGTTAGCTGGATCAAATGCCAAGTGTGTATGACCTTGTCACGTATGTACTGAACAATACACATGATGACAATGACAGAATGGTTTTAACAGTATCTTTCAATAATAAAAAATGAGTCTATACATGTAGAAGAATTGCTGGTCAATACTTATATTGGCGTTACAAGGATGGATAAATGTAAACGAACATTGATTAAGAAACGAGGATCATTAATGAATAAACAATTTGAAAATTTTATCCGTTCACTGATTACAAAAAATCGATAAATCCATCATTTATGTTTGGAAACTTTTTGGGCGGAAACATTTTGGGCCATGTGTCAATTTAGGAAACTTTATGGCAGGAAACTTTTTGGGCGGAAATTTTTTGGCTGGAAACTTTTTGTCCCATGTTGTCATTTTTGGAAACTTTATGGCCGGAAACTTTTTGGGCGGAAACTTTTTGGGCGGATACCGATTTGAACATGTATTAAAGTATTATGCCATTTATAATGATAGCATTGGACTTAATTGTCACGTCTATGTATTCCGACATAATGAACATAGTAAATCGAAAGATAAAACATAAATAGATTAATTTTATATGTAAGTGTCTGTTATTGCAACCTATACAATATAATGATTGTCAACATAACAAAACAAGGCATGATCAAAAGCAAAATATAGTGTTTCATAGCACCCTATACACATTAATCATAGCATTTATTTGAATGAAAGGGGTAAATGATAAGCTTCAGCTACAGTAAATGACGATGAATTATACTTGAATGCATTTTGTATGACAGCATAGGTTAAACCATAAATCGTTTATTGCTGAATGGCCCTATTCGCTTTGTCAACTTACATATGCAGTGATGTTTTTATGAGGAGGTGCCTAAGTGGGGGTTTTATTTTCATTGATATGAAATTGAATGGAAATCGCGGGGACTTGAAAACTAGTTGCTAGATGAGCATCAGTCTGCTCTCCTTCTTTGAAATTATAGACAAGGTTACAAATAAGGCGACATCCTTTAAAATGTGTTTTAGTCTGGCCACATTGGAAACTCAGTTTTCCCAAAGAGGTGTTTTACCTATAAACTCTTTATTTAAAAAAATATTGGAAATACAGTTGTAGTTCTAAACTTAATACCATATGAATATAGAATTCGCTTGGTTGGCAAAGAAGCTTTCAATGGGGCTAGACCGTTAAAAAAAGATGCACAAAAGGTAGACAAGCTTTACTGTTGTCTGTCTTTTCTGAGATCATTATCAATCAGTAGAATACACAATCAGTTTTTCAGCTGGCTGTAATCGAATTTTGAGATTCATTTTGCCATGAAAATTTCAAAAATGAATAATCTAAGAATCGGTTTTGCTCTCATGGTCGATGATTCATCTATGCATCACATAATGACAGTTTTGTTTCTACTCACAATAGTAAAATGTACTTTATAAGGGTTTCAAAAAAGTCATCGACCCTTTATAACCACAATCACTTTTTCAGCTCCCGCATTGTCGTCTGCACAGATTCTATGAAAGGCGTCAATAGAGTTGTATGGAAAGTATTACTATGTATCAATAATAGCTCAGGGGTGCACGACGAGGCGATCCCTTATAAGGCAGTGTCTTGTTAGGTATCCAGGCTTTATCAAATATGGGTATTCAAGGCAATTCAAACAGAGTCTATATAATATAGTCTATATAATATTCTTTGAGAGTTTTCGTTCTTATGCGATACGGTGTTCGATAAATTAAAAAATATGCCAAAATGTAAGAGATGGACAAATTATGAAATTAATAATGCGCTTGATTTCATATCATCGGGTGGTAGTCTTAACAAAGCCAGCAGGGATTTCGGTATTCTACGAGGGACTGTTCATTGTGTACTTATTTGGCAAATGAATGAGGTCCACCTATTCATGTAGAAAAATTATCGAGCATTTCAGAAACGTTTGATCCATTATTATATACAATGTTTTCTCAGTGATATCAAAGAGTATTTGAAGCGAACAATAAATTAAGCTAGTCAATGTCAGGGTTCATATACAGAATCACATCTAGTTGTTATGTATTAATACAGTTTCACATTCCA
>LQRL01174523.1:1012-11853 GCA_001703475.1 Hydroides elegans
ATTTTAAATTAAACTAATTTTCGTTAAATTGGTTCGGTCATTACTTAATATTTATTTAAATCATTTAAGTCGCAACAAACGCTATAATCACTGATAATGTTCTAATTTTACAGTTTCTGTCCACCATCCTTTCCTGGGTCCAGGGGGATTTTATATTCCAAATATAAAGTACAAGGAATAAGCAAGGATCTAACTATTTTATAATATATTTTTTAGGCTTTATTTTACTTTATGTTACTTTGTCTGTGCTGATTGCAAGTCGCTATTGCATCATTGGGAGCATGATATAAAATCATACTTATACAAATGTATTGTGCACAAATATTTTATTCTATATAATCTTGCCTAAGGATATCTTCTTAGAAAAATATTCCGTTTATCATTAGTTGATATCAGATATTGAAGAGCACCCCATGAGGTGTTCCTCAAAAAAGGTGTTCCTTTTCAAATTTCATCTAGCTACAAGCTTTCAAAAATGGCCTTCTAGCTACAAGAAATTAAGGAACACCTTTTTCGATTTTTGTCAATTGTTATAAATTCTTTCGTTTACATATGGTTTATTTTATTCACAAATATATATCTAGGCTAAATAAACTGAAGTGCAACTAGAAATTGGTCATATATACCAGTATTACTATTTTCATATTTCATAAAAGGTGCTCCTCTTATGATTCTAGCCAGCTAGACGAGCGCATTGAGCTCAGCTAGCTACAAAAATAGGAACACCTTTTGTAAAAAAATATTTTTCTAGATGTGATTACTAATTGCATATTTCAATGTTATAAGTGATTTTATGCTCAAATAAACACTTTTCAAAAAATTGGTGGTGGGGTGCCCTTCAGATATTGGCTTTGAACAAAGGTCGTTTACGCAAAATGTTCTTCTCAATGTGTTTTTGTTAAGCGTACAATGCAAAGTGTCGTTTTTCCACCGAGACCTGGTGCACAAACCGTACTTTATAATCAGAAGAGACAATTAAAAAACATTCAGAGCAAACAAAAATAAATATGTTCCTCATTAACCTATTTCAAGATTGCATCAACGTCTATATAATGTGATGAAAATGGTTTTTAAATCATAAGTCGCTTCCTCACAAAAACAGACTTGATGATAACACGCAAAACATGTGACAATCTTAGAATCATCCCATTTCATCATTTTTTAACGAAATAATATAATATGCTTTTTTTATATTTTGCTGAAAGAAATGTCCTTTTTCCATTAAGCTTTAATGTGAAATTATATTTTTCTTAACTGTATAGCCATTTATAACTTTTTTAAAAAAAACCTCCCAATTTTCCCCTTATTTTTAAACTCCTCCCATGAAATAGCTACTAATGTGACACAAGCTGGACGATATCGTTTATTCTGCATTATATAGAAATAAGAAAACCTTTCATATAGTACAGTTAAAACCATTTCCAATTTGATAACTAAAACGAATAAGCGAATAAACGAATACGAATAAACGAATAAACGAATACGCATAAACGAATAAACGAATTCGCATAAACGATTGCTTACGAACAAACGATAGCTTACGATAGCTTACGATAACTTACGATAGCTTACGAATAAACGATAGCTTACGAATAGCTTACGATAGCTTACGAATAAACGATAGCTTACGATAGCTTACGAATAAACGAATGCTTACGAATAAACACTTGCTTATACGAATAAACGATATGAGGGGTATAAAAGGAAAAGCAAGTGGTCATTTTTTAATACTACAGAATCATGTGCTAGATTATGAATATCTTAATCATGAATAAGTAGTAGATAAACAAATGAACGAATGCATACGAATAAACGATAGCTTACGATAGCTTACGATAGCTTACGAATAAACGATAGCTTACGATAGCTTACGAATAAACAATTGCTTACGATAGCTTACGAATAAACGAATGCTTACGAATAAACGAAAGCATACGAATAAACGAGAAACGAATAAACAAATAAACGAATACGAATAAACGAATACGAATAATTTTGCTTTTGATAGTCAAATTGGAAGTGGTTTTTACTGTATTAAACAATCTTAAATATATGAAAGCTTTGAGGTAGTTACAAAGAAAGGAAAAATGTTATTATGGTGGCATATGATCTATGACCTGATTTAGTTCTATGCACTTATCATGCAAATATAATAATTAAACCCCTCTTACCTGATAAACACCCATATGACCAGCCCATTGCCGCCGAGCGCCAGGGCAGTAACGGGCAACATTAATACCCCGAGGGCAATATGGCTGCCATAATGCACCGCGACGGGTGAATTCCAATCATCCGGTTCTGTTTCCATAGTTACCACGCGTTTTGGCGGGGAGAGGGTGAAGGAGGAAAGGTCACGGTCGGTCGTGTCGTCAAGCATGGTGGTCATTCTGAATCGAATAAAAAAAGATAAGACTCGATTTGTATAGCTGTTGTCTAATAATATTCCATTGACGAGAAACATTCGTGATCACAATATATTTTTACGAGATAGTTGATTGGGCTTATGCAGCTTGTTACGAGGGCACTCAACTACACTGTCCAAAAAAAGTCAAGCCCCCCTCCAATTTTTACCATTAACCTATGCAGTAGTGCATGGTTTTAAAATGCATTGTTTGTATTTGTAAACCTATCGCTTTGTAATTTTTGGTTCAGAATATTGTTTACCAATGGGTTAAATGTACCCATGAAAAATTTCGTCGTGATTGGAGTTTTATAAGTGGGTTAATTCACGATGAAATTGGAGGTACCTCATCTGTCATTCTGATGTTTATGGCAAACGGGGTATCACACATTTGCTCAAAATAGCCGGTTTGAAAAGAATCATTTGTAACAAAATGGCTTCATGGGTAGACTTAATATATTGATGTACCGAGCAACACAAGAAAAAATGAAAAACTATTATTTTTTCAATGCTAATTACAACTGTTTAAAGTGTGCTTTTCTGCATACGTTAATGGTAAAAACTGGAGGGGGGCTTGACTTGTTTTGGACAGTATATTTATTCTTGTAGCAGCCCTTCCTTGTTTGCAACTTTTTCAGAACAGAACAAACATTTTTTTCAAAACGATTATTTTACTCTATGATTATTTTTACTATAGAATTCTATTTATCAACCAATGCAGATGTAACTATATGTGGTCCTTGTAAACAAATCTGTGAGAGAATAAACCTATTACACATTGGATTTCTTGATATCTTTATTCTGGTAGGAGATTAGGAGATTATATATTTGCTTGCAGTAGCTTTTCTGAGTTTCTTGCTTGCAACTTCAGAATAAACATTTTGATGCAAATCAACGTAATAAGCTTATTTCAAAGATATCTTATCATAAATATAGATATTAAATATATACAGATCATTCTAATTTTTCAAATAAATCGTTGAGTACCCCTCTTGTTACAACCAAACCGTAACCAAAACTATTCAACTAAATCCAACAAAATAGGCACTGGATTTGATCGCAAATAGTCTACGACCAGCAATACATCCTCTAAGAAAAAAACTCCTGAAATATTTCCTCTTGCTGTATTCAGACGCCTACTCTTAAAATGATTGTTCTTATATCCATAAGATGACAATTCGATAGCAAAAGGGTTAAGCTTCAATATATAACCAAATCAGAACGTATTTTAAATGCGCTTTGCTTGAAGACACCTAGCTCAAGCCCTTACCTTTTCGGTTCCAAAGCAGTGTATCCAACATGATATGCAGATGCTGTACATTATATAAATATGAATTTAACGCTAATTGACTTTGACGTAGTTGTTACTTAATTCATGCGCATGTGGACCAAATAATTGATGTATGTTAACTCGATTTGTAATCATGTCTCACTTTTCTTATTGCTAACCATGCTAATCATGTCTTGAAAACCAAGTACTTTATATAAGCATCATATCCATGCGCATCTATACAAAATAATGTACGTTTACTCGATTTTTAATCAGGCCACACTCAACAACTTTTCTTATTGCTAATCATGCGTATGAAGTCTTGACGCAAAACCAACATTAGACACCATATCCATATGTCTTTTTATGAGGGTCCTAACTAATTTTTGACTCAATTTTAATCAAATCACACCCAGAAACATGTTCAGTGCTAATTTCAAAACAGGAAACATTGGCCATTTTGCCATGTGACTTTCAGAAAGGTAAGAATAAGTGTTAATTCTCATATAACATAGGCGTCCAAGTCACTTAGCAACTTAAACAACTGTTCATTTTGTATGTGTTACACCTGTTGTATAAGGCGTCACGATTTACTTAACACGTGGACGCATGAGTGTTAATATTTCATATTATTTCCTTATTATATACATTATGTATATATCCCTTGTTTGCGTATGCAGTGGGTTTAATCCAGTCCATTTGAAAAATAATGTAAGTAGTGTTGATATCATTGCGATTTCCTTTTAAATCAAGACTTTTATGGACGATGCAATACATAACGGCATAACTGTCCAATAACAGCAATTAAATCACTGCGTCTATAAAATGGGATTATCCTAAAACTTTTCTTGCGTTATTTGAAGGGAGTGTGTAATAAGAAATTTAGCACACGATGATTAAGTAAGGTCTTGGTCCATGAAATGTTTATTATCGTTCTAAACATATATTCATGTTTGCTTAACTTATCTCAGATGCGCTATCCTAAACGAAGAGGAATAGAGCAGATAACCTAAAATTGCAGACATGTTTACATATACAGTGCTCACAACTCATAAGGAATATTGTCTTTGAAAATGATATTCTCCAATATTTTAAAGATTTGAACCAAACCGGTTTTCATAACTTGGAGATGAATCAATTTTACACTCACTATGCAAAACAGAAAGGGATCAGGTAAACTCAGACATGCGTAAAGCGTCACCCAACGTTACCGGGTCTAACAACGTTTTTCGCAAAGTGGGGACTCGACTGGTATCTCATTTCTACGCTACCGTGATTCTCTTGTTGGGGTTTTTGGCATGTTTTCGAGTTTTTCAAAGTGATTTAAAGTTTTTGACATTTTTGAAACACGTGCATTTTAAAACTTCCCATCTTTTTAATATCGAATCACAATGCCAGACCGAGTATCGCTCCATTAAGGGGTCGGATCGAGCAAGGGGAAAACAGAGAGATATCGCTCCTTTCGTATCTCATTGTGATTTTCTTTCTCTAGAACGTTATAACAAGGTCATTTACAGACGTTTCACGATTGAAAATGATGGCAACGAAGAAACAAGATACCAACAAAGTAACCACTTTGTGAAAATAAAAATTCGACCTGGTTACGTTTCGTGATATTTTACACATGCCTGTGTAATGCTGGACGAGTTATTTTTTGCCTAATTGATCAAGAATCGATAGATCTCTTATTCATAAAATAGTTTTGGTTGAAATCCTTTAAAAATCGGGGGTAATACATTTTCCAAAACAATATTCCTTATGAGTTGTGAGCACTGTATTGTCTCAACATATAGTCAAGATTTCAATATGTTCTGACAAATAATAAATAAAGCAACATAGACTCTAGACTTTTCGTGGTACGTTTCGTGGTACATCCTCTCGCATGAACTGCATTTCGAAATTCATTTCACACAGAATATCTTTCAATTTTGGTGTTGCTTGAATATTCGGCTAAATCTTATTTCAGATGTTTTTAATCTTGTAAATAAAAACTCTATTAATTTGTATATTATCACGAAATACTAAGATATTTCTGAACAGATTGCTCGTTTACCAAATCCCTGATTTACACTGAAACACTAGAACACTTAATAATAAAATAGCCCGACTCTTAAACGTCCAGCAATTTTTCCTAAATGAGAACGGAATTCCTTGCTACAACTCAAGTAATCAGTTAATGACCCAATGCATATATACGTCTAGGATAGGGTATGAACAGCATTGTAGAATTCTATATGTAAAGATATAGAATCTATGATGCAAGGGCGGATTTACATAAGGAAAAACGCGGCGCTCGCACACACCGTTTGCTCTATTATGTGACACAACAAAGATCTGCCTTTACAATTATCTGCCTATATATGTTCTAATTTGGTTCAAATTGCTCTGGATCCGCCAGTTGCTGCTATGTTAACCATAATCGTAACTACGGTAGAAAGAAATACCTGCACAGAAAAGATATAATCCAAATAATGTATATTTCTACTTATTTAAGAGATCTAGAAAATATCCAATTGGCATACTCTTATATAGAATGAATTAGGCGCCAATGTTTGGTATTGCATACATAAGGACAGGGCGCGTGCATTTTTATTTAGTTCTATACATACAACTAAAACATATATTTCATTGTTTTGTCACATCTTTCTGCAACGTAGTTCTGAGGCCACTTACCCTACAAAATGCACCTTACCGATTGGGGGCTATTTTTGTCACCACCCAAACCCAATCATGCACTGGTCACATGTGCCTGGTCAGTCACTTTGGAGTTCTTATCGCTTCCTCTGCTCTGATTATGAGAAGACCACAATATCTATGAGTAGACCACTTGATATACCCGACCCCCACAATATAACAAAATCACAAGAGGTATCGGGTTTGCTCAAATTGCCTCTAAAGTATACAATGGGGTTGCATGGATAAGCAATGATATACAACAGACGGCTATCAAATTTTCCAATTATGATTCGTGGGTTGCTTACAGGTCGTTTACCCATAAAATGTTGTTGTTAGTTATTACAATATCTTGATCAATTTTATTTGCGTTAGTTCTACGTTTTTTACCCTACTAATTGTTTGCCCTCTAAAAGTTCTAAAAGTTCTAAATTGTATTATCAATTTAATCCGCATCTAATTGCTTTAATCGCACAACTACGTGGATTTGGATGCTACTATAGTTTCTTTGGCATATTAATGATGCTATTCAAACGGTTACCGGTATACTCCCCCCATGAACATTCCCCCTATGACCATTCCCCCACCCTTTTTTGCACAGACATGAACACTACGTTGCCTGGTTTGTGTATTTCGCAACCGTTAAACTTTTCAATGAGACACTTGATGTGATGATCAAATATGATAGACAGTTTTTCTAACCGAGACTAAAAGTTCTAAATTGTATTATCAATTTTGAATAGCATATCTTCTTGTGATTAAATCAAATGAAAAGATATATATGGCCGCGTTCACGGATAAAGCTCGTAGGCCAAAAAGGCCAGCTGCGTGAACTGAAGAAATAAATTGCAATGTTTTTATACCAAAGTGGCTTTCGAGCTTTCGGTTTTCCAGCTTTTTGTTTGCGTGAACACGTCCTAATAGTCTTTATAAACCCACTCTAAGGTTATGTTTAATAAGGGCTACAACTATAACATAATATCCGAGGTCTCTTGTTATCACGCTCGGAAGAAACGTGCGAGGGGATATATCACATTTTACTCCAATATCGTGTTGAATTCATGTGACTTATGGTCATCAAATGTGAGCATATGGCACATGGGCATATAAGTCGCCACGTAGTTGTGCGATTAAAGCAATTAGATGCGGATTAAATCATCCAATGAAGGGCTCCGTGCAACAACGTGTTAAGTCGACTTACCGTGTTTCGCTAAAATGATTTTTCAATTTGTCACATGATAATGGATCCATGTTATATACTTGAGTAAAGCTAGGAAATCAATGCGATCGTCATTATTTCGTCATTTGGACACTTGTCAATCGTCATAATAATCACCAATGTAAAACAATGCCCTTTTTTCTCAAAACGTCAATTTCAGACTTAACACAATACCGCACGGAGCCCTTCCTCAATATGACCGGAAAGATATTTATTATGTTTCATTGTAATCCATGTCCAATGCCCAAATATAGGAATAACAACCCTCTAAACTGTGACAAGGACATATTCGGGTTGACGAACTATTACCACAACGCTAAAGGTATAAAAACATAAATATTTAAAGCCGTTACTTATTGCAGAGCTTGTGCCATCATTAATATCAAGGTCCCGGGTTCGAATCCGATCCACAGTTGTTGCTAAGAATCGAAATGTTCTCATGCTCTCACGGAAATTCAATGTGTTCCCTTTCTATCCAAGACAACAGCATTTACTCATTCACATTAAGATTATGATTTTCCACAAACAATCCTTCATAGAGCCATACGTGTTCATCTTTTTTTATTGTAGTTTAAAAATGCCAATCACACTTAAATTGTTCTAACATTTCTCTTAAAATTACTGTGTTCCAAAATGCAGTTGACTATCGATTCAAATGATGCTTCAACATATAAATATTACTTGTTTTTTCTGTTTGGCAAGGATAGCATGATATTTACCTGACCATAATAAAACATTTGACTTACGTTTATATAATTGCACATGAATGCACAATTGCAATTGCTAAAATTTAATTGTGTATTTAGTTCATAAAGTATTTAGTATCGCATATAGCTATATGTACAGAATGAAAAGTTCGCGCATCAAACCACAATTTTGTCGTGCAATCATTACGCTAAGGGTTTCGCGCAAAACATAAAATTTCAAATTAACCCTAACGTTTCGAAATTAAATCATTTATATTGTATGATAAAATTGTGTGCTTATAACCAAATAAAGGCAAGCTGCATTAAAAGATTACGCAAAAAAAAGATTTTTGTGAATTTCTTTGACTGAAACTTACATGTTTTCCTGCTCAAAATGAGAAACGCGTTTTAGACAGTCCGAGTGTTCATATCAAGAGTGAAACTTATTTCAATACAAACACTGGTTGGAAAACCTGTTATTGAAAACCCGTTATTGAATGAAAACATAGTAGACGGATATATCAAGAGTGAAACTTATTTCAATACAAACACTGGTTGGAAAACCTGTTATTGAAAACCCGTTATTGAATGAAAACATAGTAGACTCCTACTTAGTCCCTTGTGTTCATCCGTTTTCGCACTAAGTTTTTGCTGCGATTTTATAATTGCCCAATACATTCTGTGACCTAATAAACCTTTCAAATATACGTAGCATTAAATGGGATAACCAAGTCTACTTTCACCATGAAAACAGATTTTTAAGGCGAAAAACGGGTAACACTCGTTGTGACTGTTTGCGTATAAAACGAGGCGCGATTTTTCATTCTGTACAGAGCTTCATAATTAATCAAGCAAATTAACTCGTCGTAGTGAAACATATGCTATATGTTTATAAAAAGATATATTTTAAAGATTTCGTTTTGTCTAACTAAACCTATACACCCTATTTTCAATACTCCTGCGAAGTCCAAGTAAACCCTTGCCAAGCATGTGATCTACAATTAAATGAGCTATCCATACAGCTTTCAAGCTCAGCTTTGCCCCGTCATCGTGTTGTACCTTAGACCAACCTCATATACAAGAAGTTTTCTGGGCAAATCATCATAAACAACACTGTTGTTTTAGTACTCATTTCCAAAACAACTGGTAAATGATCTCAAAATAGCTTTTCAAATTAAATACCACCATCCAGAGCAATCCATGTTCAAAATTTGAAATAGATAATACTGCTGTTTTATTCAGCCATTTGTATCAGACGGCAGAATTTTCACTATTTTTGGTTGCTTATGATATCGCAAAGAGCGAGAGGATTATCGTTCGTTGCGATTTCTTAAACAAAGCAACAGAGTTTTGAGGAGAAAAGGAACACCACATTTTTTTTTTATAAATTAGTTTAATTCTTTTTTTTCCTTACCAATTAAGATATTAAAACACAACTATAAATATTTTCTAGTAAATTATCTTTTTTAAACAATCAAAACGCCATACATGTAAGATGCTCCTCAATTATCCAAGCTGAAAAACATACTTTTCAATATTTGCATGCCAGCTTTGAGCACTTGGGGAACATATTTTTTACAGCTCGTGAGCTGCTCGTCACATTCGGGTGAACAGCAACTGTTGACTTCGAATGTGCACTCAAAGTTATATAAATGATGAGCCCAAATTCATATCAATTTAGACCCAGTGTCTTTAGGTCAATATCAAATCAATCTAATATGTAGTATGCAATTTCAATTGCATACATGACTTTTCTTATCAATCATTAGTTTAAGTGGTATGAAAAAAAAACATAACTTATATTTACCCATATTATGCAGAATTGAAGTGTCGATTCTAAACGGTTGAGTGGCTATTGGTGACTCAAAGTATATCCGATTCGCAAAGAGATTTTGATATCGAGTCAACGCGCCACAGATTTAATGTCGTTCCTACTCAATACCCGGAGTCAATGCACAATTACTGGGTAATTGCCCCAAGTCCCATAAAGTCTTATTATCCAACTGTATACCCTTGTTATTAATGTCTGAATGATGTTATAACAACAGCAATTACTATCCCACTCATTTATACAAAGTCATGACAAATGCTGAACCAAACGGAGCCCGGCAAGAGAGATTGGGCTTTGAGAGTAAAGCTCATCTAGCTTTTTTTAAGGGTGGAGAGTAACAGCATTCTTGGAGCATGCGTTTGCATGGTTCCATTGTTTTGTATATAGTTGGATATATGGACAACAACTTGTACGAATTGCATATGTGAATTCCATATGTTTTTTCAAAGCTTGTTTTCATTTTTCAAACTAAACATTACATCAAATCTCCAAATTAAGTTTTAACACTATACTATCTTAATCAATATATAAATTTGAGACATTACAATCCGTTTCACATGGCCATTTGTCCACGCCATAATATTAAGTCAAAATGCTAGGTAAGTCCTTTCGCTAAGTTATTAAATTAACATACGTTATCTAGAATGAGTGTCCATTATTGGAAACGCGCACGCTATGATAATGCCATTAATGGCATTCAGCAAATCTTTAACCCAGTCGCTCTTGGAGCAGGGAAATCATAATCCCATAAATGCATTGCA
>LQRL01174536.1:0-10187 GCA_001703475.1 Hydroides elegans
AAGTACTATGTTTATACACAGTAGTACAGCAGGCGAGGTCAATGTTTGTACTAGCTTTTGGTGTTGGCAGCATGCTGAGCCACTATCCAGAAATGAGCTAATCGGGCTGTCATCACCCCGAATGTTTAGATACCAACCTGTGGTGCATTTTGCTGGCTGTTTGGGTGGTTGGTTAGCGTGATGGTTGGGAATTCAATGGAATAGATGTACAAATATAATACGAACTCTTAGAACTGAATTTGTTTAATATATAAAATCGACATTTCGATTTATTCCATTGGGTTGTTCACATGTCAGCTCAGTTCGGCACTCATATGATATAATTTCAATTTAAAGTCCCTGTTTTATGTTATATCGTATATTGTCTTATCAATTTGAAGCGGCTATTTATTAGCTTTACAAACTAGCGATAGGTGAACATCAGTTCGATCTTGAGGGATACTTTTGTATTATCAATAAATAACACTCGTGCGTTCGATTTATTTCTAATTTCAAAATATGGAGGATATGGTAGCTTTGATTGTCCATAAATATGAGGAATAAACCTTTCTGAATGAAATTGGTGCAAACTCGGTGCAAAAAATATTTAATTCGTTGCAAAATAATATACGGATCTCTCAAATTAAAGGGAAAAAACTGCACTTGCAGTGAATTCGATCCGAGCGCTACTCGTCGTACACAATTTGGCGCCCAATTTGCAGCCATCGATGCATACGCCGTGTTATCAGATATACATGCCATCTCGTGTTACTTGCCCACATCCCAATCCATCATTTTCCTTAATAGAGTGGTGGCGAATTCGACAAATCGGTCCGTGTTCATGTTCCCATTGTGCCTGATTGACTCATATGGAAAGTTGAATTCCGGGAGAAGTTGGGATGGTGGTGTGGGTTCGCAACTAAACTTATATTTTGAAGCGTATTCAGAAGTACTCGAAAGTATGGAGTTGTTATTGATGAAAGACGGCTGAATTTATATTAAAAAATATCAAAATGACGAATGAAATCCACCAAAAACAGTTCCGGCCATAAAGTTTCCAAATGTGACAGCATGTGCCAACACGTTTCCAAACATAAAGTTTAACTAAACAGAGGGGCACTCAACGATTGAAAAAAAAAGATCCCAGTCTATTAATTGTTTAGCAGAAGATGATAAGATATCTTTGAAATAAGCTTAATACGCTGATTTGAATAAAAATGTTTATCCTGGAGTTGCAAGCAAGAAACCCAGACAAGCTACTGCAAGCAAATATACAATCTCCTGCCAGAATAAAGATTTTAAGAAATCAAATGTGTATTAGATTGTTCTCTCACAGATTCGTTTTAAGAGATAAAAATTAAATAATTGTTTTGAAAAAAAATCTTTGTTCTGTTCTAGAAAAGTTGCAAGCAAGGAGGAGCTGCTACAAGAAAAGACATTTACCCGAATAAACCATTGAGTGCCCTCGCGAATATAAAACATATTTGAAAATATTTACTCAGGTGCCTCTCTTAGTTTTATTACCTTATTATCACCATAATTTGTTTGGCCAATTGCTCATATTGTAGAACATTTAGGATGGGAAACTTTAGGCCTGGAAACATTCTGACTGGAAACGTTTTGGCCGGACACATTTTGGGGTGGATTTGACTAGAATACCTCCTTATTTATATAGATATAACTTTTGCATAAGCGTAAATAAGAATTTAAGTTATTCCGGGTTTTCAATGCCAATTTTGTCCAAATTGAATCTGACAGATTTCCATGGAAATTACAGGACGTCCCACGGAGCAATCTTGCCGGAGCTGACGTATCCCCTTACAACGTTATCGTCAACATGTCACCCTCGCCGCGTGAAATGCGATTCGCTCTTTAGTGAAGCGGGTATTTTTTCGTGTAGGTTAAATTAAAGAGTCTGACACAAATTTCTCTTGAGCAGAAAATAGCTTGGTTAGTACGTCATTGAACACCCTATACATGCCAATAAATAAAAACAAGATAATGGTCAAATATTTTTATTCAACAGTATAGCAGCACCATAAATATATTTACAAATACATGTATTTTAATCTTATGACATACGAAAGGATTTGAGAACATCAACAATGACCTAATCACATCAGGGCTTATTCACCCAAACCAGCATTTTTACCCATTTACTATTATTGTTTGAGCGTTTTAACGATCATTTTCGAAAACGCTCACCCACAAATAATTTTAAAGTAAAAATGTCTGAGAAAAGAAACCTCAAACATGACCAGGCCAAAGAAAGTAAGTCATGGATTGGTTCTCCTGTTAAGGCCACACAAACATATACATATATTTTAGAAATAGGTGTTCTAATATTTTATCGTTAACAATATTAAATGCATTGGCTGAGTATTTAAAGTCATTGCTAACATCTAAAAGGGTAAGTTTTAAACCAATCCTCACATTTACAAACAAACAACAATATTCCGTTGGGTCAAACCACTTCATTTCTTTTATCGCCAAACGCACGGTGTGGTTAACACTTTTAATAAGTTCTAATAATATTTATGCGAAAAATACATTGACAACATGAATATCGTTTATAGCGTTTTAAACATAAATCCAAATAAATAATACAAAGTACCCACATCTTTTTTATACAAAAGCACCATAGAAGTTATTTTTTAAAGTTATAATTAAGAAAATACACAACAAGAAACAATATCGTTATCAGATTGATTATCGAAAATCAGACATAGTAAGGGTTATAAACAGGGAACACAGCGCAGATTTATTGCACAGCTTTTAAAGTTACTTTCTTATATTTCCATATTTCGTTACATCAGGAACCATGCCATATTTACAAATAATGTGATCAGATAGAACGAATTAAGGTATACTGAAGACATATGATAAATATTTTAGGATGAGATTTCTCAAACCCATGAAAATCAGTCTTGTACATTTGCATATTCATAAACATTCATAAGACATCAATTTAGTATCCAATACATGTTGCAAAATACTGAAGAAATATATATAAGCATTGCATTAGCTTATATAAGCACTTCATTATACTTATATAAGCACAATATTAGCACTTCCCATAATACAACGGGTTCCCCGTAGCCGCAACCGGAAGCCGCATTGAGTCCATGGCGCACGTCGATGAATCGAAATATTTCGACGAATGCCGCGAATATTTGAGTTCTTCTGGAATCGCAGTTGGTGGGGCCGCATGCGATTGATGGGGCGGATCCGCTGACAGCGATGCATTTTGGGAAGAGGGGTCATGTGACGGGTCATGTGATGCAACGTCGTGGATTGATGAAACAGGGGCGCCGACGCTTGGTGACACTTGGGTGGCACCTGAGAAATGAAGAAAAAATAGAGAATATAAATTATTTGATTTTAAACTAGTTTTTATGCGTGCTAGGAGAGAGAGAGAGTGAGAGAGAGAGAGAGAGAGAGACAGACAAACAGACAGAGACAGTGAGAGAGAGAGACAGACAAACAGACAGACAGACCGACAGAGACAGAAAGAGCGAGCTGAAGAGATAGTGTGTGAGAGGGAGAGAGAGAGAGAGGTAGCGAAAGAGATAGTGTGTGTGAGGCAGAAAGACCGAAAGAGAGATAGAGAAAGAAATGGGGAGTTTCCTAGCGACGAATCCATAGTATAGCGATTGGGGTTGGAGATATAGGTTGTTAGATGTCACCGGTTTACATATACACAACTCAAAATCCCTCAAGTGATGTCTTTCTAGAAAATGAGTGGCACCTAAATAAAAGATTTTGCATACGCTAAAATTAGCAGGAATTCAAATACTATAGGACCTAGGCCAACATTTAAATGAAACTTTTCAAAATGTCTGGTAAATTAATCAGTTGCTACTCTATGTTTACTTAAATTAATTGAACAAAAATCGAAGCGATGTAATCAGGACGTAAACGTCAAGCCGTGAGAGACAAGAACTAATTGGCAAATCTAACGAACAAGGTGCAGTCTGAGCGCAACACTAATATAACAGTATTTTCTTATCATACAACTACAAAGGAGCTGAGCGAGTTATCATGTCAGTAGGTTGCTGTTAACTTAGCCCCTGGGGATAGGGATGGAATAAAAGAGGGGCTTGCAAAAGAGCCAGATGGCCCCTGGATATGTAGGGGTTCGGATCCCAGGGAGTGCTGTAATAGTATTTTGAAAATAAATTTTGAAGCGTTGGATTGTAGCGTCTATCTTTATTGATTTAATCTTTATGTGCCAGTAATCCTTGGGGCGTGTTTAAATTGTCGATATTCATTTTCGTTTGAATCGCGAAATATCGAGAAAAATGATTGAGGAATCCGAATAAAAGATGATTGAGAAAAAATATCTCTTTAGGCGCGTTCATCCGAAATAAAAGCGTAAAATGTTATGCGCTTTTCGGATAAACAGAAGCGATAAACTACTTTGTGTTTATACCAAAAGGGGCTTTGACTTTAAAGCGCATAACTTGTGTGTTGAGCTTTTCTCAGAGCGGGTGAACGCGGCCTTTTATTTATTTTCAAAATTATTTATTTTTCAAAACTAATTATAAGTTACTTTGAGTTTGAAACAAGCCCTCGAATTAATATAATGCCAAAAGATATTTGCCCAAAGATATTTTAATATATATAACTCGTAGAAATACGAAATCCAAGCATAAGTTATTGATATTCTATGGGCAAAGGTTTATCAAATGTGTATTCCGTCAAATTTCCAATGAGTTTTCGCAATGATGGCTAACCTTTGACCTCCTAAACAAGGTAACTGCTCGTTTTTCGTATTTTGAAAATATCCAGACGCAACATTAACTTAAGCGCTACAAACACGAAGACAAATTGTGTTATCAGCGCGTCACTGTTTGATGCTTGGAACATGCGGGACCATTTTAAGATAAATCGACATCTTTGAGGAGGAAACTCTGGAAAATGTTGCCGCTTATGTGGAGTTTTTCCCACACGTGAGTTAATGCTTGAATTTTGTATTTGTCATCGGAAAAATATATCAAGTCATCGGAAAAATATATCAAGTATGAGTCATGCAGCCTAAAATATGCAACCAATGTTTTATGTAACATAGGCATATTTTGTTTACATTTTTTAGCTTGTAAACTATTTCATGTAACATATGTTATGCTCCTATAATATGCAATACAAAAGCATCTCGGTCGATATCGTTTTATCATTTTTTTAACCATTTTCTAATTCTAGGTTTCGAACAACCATTACCAGGAGTGAAAATGTGGAAATTCAACTGGCCAAAGAACTAGTTATAATAAAGATTAAAGTATGTTATTGCATCAATCGCATAATGAATAAACCTACCTGACACCGACGTGTTCTCCTGTCTCGCGCACGTGCGCAACGCTGTCGTCGACGCATGCGCATCACCCACTCCGTCATCACTTCCGGTATTCGGTCCATATCCGCCCATATACGCCGGATGTCCACTCGTGACATCACCACACTGCGGCGGCGGCGACGTCATATACGGGGGTTTCTGCAGAGCACACGCACTCGATGACGTAGGAGTGACGTCAGTCTTGCTTTCTTTCAAGCTATGGCGTCCCATGGCGTAGTTATAGGCGGCTTGTGTGTATTCGGCAGCGGAAAAGGAAGAGCTATCTGTTGCACCACCCATATATGGACTTTTTAGTCCTGCATAAGGATTTACGAAACCCTGTTGACTCGCGAAATAGTTGTTCATATTCTCATAGGCTCGTGGCATTGTCTGTGGATTGTAGGCTGTGGGTGTTTGCGATGTCTGTCCGTCGCTGTTCGTAGCATATAACGCCGTCTTTGTATCATACGCCGCGGCCGTCGCATTACCGTACTGATCCTTATGATCGAAGAGCATCATTTGAGGTGGGTTGGCGGGTGTGTTGAATCCAGTCAAGGGTTGCATGTGCTGTGGGTAGAACATGTCGTAATTGGTTCCTGTGAAGCCGCCGTTTTGGGGCATGCCGTGCCCGAACATCCCGAAAGGCTTGGCGGACTGGTACTTCCGGCGGAAACCACGGGGGCGCCTGTTAATTAGAAGGATATTCACTTTATATGTTTCATTTGGCAGAATTTTATTATTGAATTTATTTTCATATTTTTAATCAATACACATCATACCGGTAATTCAAAAGGAGAAGATTCAACTAACATCAAGCCCTTTATTAATACATCTTCAATTCATTTTTTTCCATGTGCTAAGTTAATATTATTTAAGTGATGATAACACATATAGAATTTATAAAGAAAGTTCAATTTTTGAAGAATACAGGTTAAATGATAAGAAAAAAATATGGTTTTAGTTTCACTTCCGAATCAATCCATTTTAGTCATTTTATTGAAATATTTTTAAAAATGACTTCATTAACAGTACAAAATATATTTCATCGCTTAGGAGGCTGACAATGAATGGAACACCGTTAGAAATGTCAAAAGCCGGAAATATACAATCATTTCTATAACTTCCTTAATAATTTGTGACAAATAATATCGGAAAAAATATATGTTAAGTACTAAAAGTGTTGAATGACATCTTTTAATGAGTTCCAGATTTCGGCTTACTAATTATCCTCACTATTTTTTTCACTGCTTTCCCAGATGACATCATAGATGGTTCGAAAAATTGAGGAAAACATCAATATATCTCAACAAGGATTTCCGCCTCTTCGGCGACAGATGCTAGATAGTTTGAATAAAAATTCATCTTATTATTGATACTGATAATGTGACTTATTCAAGTTACATTTGAGGTTTCAGTTTTGCCATTAGAGTGCGCATGGGTTTAGGAAAATAAAACGGACTCGATTCATTCTTTTCAAATGCATACGAATATTTCAGATAAATTACTCGACTCGGTCCATTAAATCACACAAAAGACTCGTGAAACAGGCAACGTTGCTCGCACGTACTGGGTATTGAGAAGTGAAGATACTGTTTTAAAATTGTGTAGCCGGGTAAAATTCCCATAGGTGCAGCCGGTATTTCATCGAAAAATGTTGGTTTATTGAGTCGGTTTATCTTTTTTACGTACGATTTTTTTTTTTTCGTCCTGGAGAATTTTACGTGCCAAATGAGTGAAATGTCGGTGATATAATCAATCTATAATATCATCAATTCGAATTTTAATTATAACGATACTGAAAATAGACAAATAAAACAAATTCAAATACCATAATGTATTGTTTTAAAACGAAACGAATGGCTCATCCCATTACTTAGTCCCTTTTCTCTTGATATAAATATAGCTAATGTGGCAATCATTTCTTACCGTCTGAAAGATCCTTCTTCGAACATGAACTCGGCCGCCGGATCGATTGTCCAATAATGTCCTTTACCGGGTCGACCCAACCCTTTGGGCAACTTAATAAAACACTCATTGAGAGACAAATTATGCCGAACAGAGTTCTTCCACCCTGTATACGAACCCCGAAAGAAGGGAAAGCGTTCTTGCAAAAACTGATAAATCTCATTCAAAGTCGCCCGCTTTGGTGGCTGGGCTTGTATGGCCATCATTATGAGCGCTATATAGGAATACGGCGGTTTCTCCACTTTCTTTTCCCCGCTCCCATCTGCGCGCTGTGGTGACGCGTCATCCGTTTCCGTTTTGATGACGTCATCAGTTGCTGTGCTGTCGTCATGGCTACTGGTTTCCGGTGACGCCATATTGGGCGATGGTTCGCGTTTGAAGGATTGTGGGGGATACGAAGGGGGTTGCGCCATGTTTAAATGGGGATGACCGTGGTAGGACACGGTCGTATCGGTTTCTACGACCATTGTTCGCAAAAAAAAACGTAACTCAAAAATTTACGTGAAAGTTTTCAAAAGAGCCGAAAAACGCACAGTAAAAACTGATCAAATATGAAAAAAATATTTTTTTCCCTTTTGAGCAGTGCGGTAATATGCTCCGAGTTATAAGTCCATCCAATTCGTGTTGATTCCAAGAGTCGATGATGTTTTCATTAAACTTGAATTATTAGGTCAGCGACGCTCGAGTTTATTTAGATTCTTCAAAATATTTATTCCTTCACAAAAGTAACGAAGGGTCTTAACACCTCGTGAGATGTTTATTAAATTGTTTACAGCAATTCTCGCGTCTATTTTGACACAGTTCGTTTGATCGCTAAACAATCCTCATAGCTAGGGTTATCTAAACCGCTATACTTTAAACTATCCGAGTCGACATCGCGTTTACATGATCATAAACAAAGCTACTCATAGACAAACAATTTATCTTAACTCGCTAAAACGTGAGATATACATATGCATATGAGTCTTTGTTTCCAGACGTATGGTGTATACATCGGTTTCTTTTATGCAAAATTTTGCCGATGACTAAAACCGTAGTTTTGAATAAAGACCTATGAATGAATGTGTGTATATCTTTTCTCCCAAAATGACAAATGATGTGTTATGAAAATTGTGTATATACTTTTACAAGAATGGGAAATCCGATGAATTGGTAGCAAAGGGGGCGGAGACTCAAGCAACGTTTGTGGTCCTGATGACGTCACATCGATTCGCCAATCACAAGTCGCGCGTCAAACATATGCCTCAACTACCATATCTACCAGATACCATGAAATAATAGTCATCAGCAATACGAAAACCGCCTTCAAAAAAGTGGTAGCACAAGCGGCTTGGATTAGCACTCGATTCCTCAGCGAATCGCGTGTCGTGTTTGCGGTCTGGATCAGCAGGGATTGGTCGGAAAGCATAAACAGATGCAGAGAAAAGCAAAAAGGCGGATTACACCAAAGATATCGGCTGCTGCTGCTGCTTCTGAGTATTTGGAATCTGCGCATATCTCTCAGGCAACTGTAGAAACACCAATATTAGCGACAAAGTGTTTGTTTTAGCACGTCGTGTCGTCACTGTAGGTCCTCCGCTATGTTGTTGAGCTATGATAACCGATTAGCCTCGTTACTTATAATGTCAGATACATTTGTAGATATTAAATCTGGAAGGTTTTTTTTTGTTAAGTTTTTTTTTTGGCTACATGTATCGTCAAATACCAGCAAGCAGAGTTTGAAAATGTTTTTATTGTGAGGTTTAAATACTAAATCGTCTACAAATATATGTAGATTGTATATCGTTGGCCATGGGCAATCAGGATTCAATTTGTAAATAGAAAATAAAGTATAGTTTAATTCTTGCCTTTAAATTTCAATTTCTGGTGGATGGATAGGCCTACATAAGAAGGGAATGCAAGCTGCGATGTTTTATATCACACTGTCAACGACAAAGTAGATTCGATCTGTTATCACGAAATTTCTGAGTGTTTTGCAGCATTAATATGTGCCCGAGGAGTACCGGTATCAGCAAATACATAGTCTCCTTGTGTATGTTGTTACTTTGTAAATCAGCATGTTTGCCGTTAAAAATAAGATTGATCAATAGCGCGAGAAAATTACAAGACATTTTCTTAAAATAGGAAAATAGCCAGTTAAACTCTAGATGTCACATTTTATAAACAGAGCGGACCACGACAAAAACTTAACCTAAACAAGAGGGACTATAAACACGATTATTTGAAATAGATAGAAATTCTACGTTTTTACAAAGGCTACAGAAACCATCTATATACATGTGAATATTCAATTAATTACATTTTTCTTTCTTTTTTTAAAAACAAATCAACGAAAAATGCAAATTATTATCACGCCTTCATCGATGAGCAAGATGACAAGCATGATCCATCCTAAATATCCATCACACAGCAGAGACAAATCTATTTGCTGAAAAGTATTCCGAAAATTTCACGGGTCCCTTGAACATATCTCCGCATCCGATCAAAAGTGCAATGCACTTATGACGAAGGACATAAACGCATGACGTGTTGACGTAATGACGTCATAGTTCCATTACGTATGTGTGGTCTTGTCTTATCGCCATGTCTCGTGTCTGTCAACGCATTATCATACGCGGTTACAAGAGCAGGTGTTGGGTTGCATTCTGATAAGTATGCCTTCCCTACTGTTTTACAATCATGCTTCTTTTTCTGATTTCATAGATAATCGTAAAAAATGAATGCTAAATGTATTTATGGTGACATGCAAATATGTTTGTTCGAGGCGCAGCAGTGTAAACTTAGATTTCTGAAAACTTAAAGATGTAAAATAATTGTAGTTTCGACAATTGTATTGATTATCCAATGACGTGACATTATTGTGTCACGTGTATTACTCCAGTTTAGTGCTACTTCCGCTAATGGAGGCATT
>LQRL01174545.1:16945-37176 GCA_001703475.1 Hydroides elegans
ACTTTCGATGGTCGAATCCGGCTCAAACTACACATACAGGCACAAGTTTTGAAAAACCGTTTTTTTCGACAATTTTGACTATTTTCACCACCGAACATTGGCCTTGCATAAATGAATTTCATTCGTTACAATTTGTCCAGAATGCAGGTCGAAATAAACATTCATATGCATTCAACTTTATTTCTGAGAAACCTACAGTATTGAATAAGATAATCAGTATATTAGACTTTAAGTGTGAAGTATTTAGCAATCTTGTTAAGTTTCGATGAATTGACATTTAATCTGATTGAGTGGATATCCTTTCGTCATTTCTTTACCATTAGATTGTGTAATATGATTAAAAGAATATGCATATTCGGCACTACGGCGAAAAAGTGAATGACTTAATTCCAGTCATACCTGAAAGGGGAATGTGATATGGTGTTTATTTCCATGTCTCATCTTTAAGAAAACGTTATAATATTATTAAAAAATGATTTATGTATAAGCTGTGAAAATTTCAAGGTTTTATGATGGGTAGTTTACGGTCAATCCAAAATCGAATGAATTTGATACATGAAAATCATGGCGATTAAGTGGTTATCACTTCTATTAGTGAAGTTTTATTAGGTTTCATTATTGTAATCCATTAATGTCGTTTATTATCGTCCATCTACATGTGTGAGTACGTTTAGCTTAAACACCTGTCTAAACAGCAGGTGTATTCGCATTGACGTCATGACGTCACGCTCTGTGCGTGACGTAATGGCGTTGATGTGTAGGCAACGGGTAGAATATGTTTTAGAATTGAAGGAATAAAAGCTTTAAAAAGTTATTGGGATTTAGTTGAGTTATTCCCGGTGATTAAAGGCTTCGCCTAAGTTCGAAAACCAAAGCAAACCGACACAATTACAAACATCAACGATTACAGTTAAAAACATCAAAACTCCAAGTGGAATATCATTACAATTGTCTCCAGGATACATGGCATTAATGGCTTTTCTGGCACCGCTTTAGGATTTTCGTGCTTCCTGTGCTATCAATGTGTAGATTTTATCTTCATTAGTATTCAAATAGCTATCCATATGCTCTTTTCATTTATCTTTCGTTCATCTTTTTTTGCGATATAACAGTTACCTGTTCTTTTTATTCTTCAATTAATCATTTACAATGTAAAGCTTACGGTTGGTCAAGGCATAATCTATGAGGATCCGATTTCTGAATGAATGAAAAAATGTTTATTTCCAATTATAGCAACGTGTAAAGAGAAAACGCAAAACTTACATCACGGAAAGTTTTGATATATGAACACATATGCTGTTACAAAACTCGAAATAACTTTGCGCCGCGCTCTGTCTGCCTCATCAGCAGTGTTCTCCACTAGCAGATAGGCGCGTCTAATAAGTCCCACCAATCTGACGGTTAGGGTCATACCGATATCGTACACGATAACCAAAAGAACAAGCCTCTTGGCCATCCAACATTTGAATAAAACACGAACAAGACCAATCAATATAGTGATGTCCGGGATGGCTTCGTCTACGTTTCATGTCCGTATAGTAAATTATTAAGACTGCATTGTTGCACTATAACCACATGCCGTTGCATAGACCCATGGGTGAACAAGACTGTGTTTCATGCCTTCTAAGCCCAACGGGTAAATCAACACCACAAACAATACAATCAATGCTAAAACCTTTCAATTATACCAGTCATTCCTAGTCATCCCCCAGACTTTTCCCGGGAGTCTCCTAGTCTTCTTCTAGAAGCCAGCCAGACTTTTTGGACTGTCAATCCACACGAATAGAGAAATCAGATATATAAATACAAATGCTGTGACAGAGATCGAGACAGCACTGCGCTGCCTGCTTGATTAATAGCCACAAATAATTAATCTTATCCGGCCATCATAATAACAATTGAATTTTGAAATATATATGCTCAACATTTTATAAAGCATACCTTTAGCTGCGATACATTTACCATGAAAATTCATTTGCATTATCTCACAATCACTTATCGTCCTCCGTAATAAGTTTCTATAGATAATTTAATCTTAGATTTTGTCTGTACTTTCTGTTGGAAGCCACATCAGAGCAAGCAATTAAAATAAGGGAATATTGATTGGATTTCCACTTTCATCTTCTTTTGTTTTGACAAAAAGGGAATTGTCCATATCGGCCATCGTAATTGTTATTGAATCCTATAATATACCGGTAAACTTCTTAGCAAAAATAAAGTCAAATTGTAGTTTCATTGGCATTATTCAATGACAACTTACCTTAATGCAAGGTTATTCCTTTATCAATATAAATGGACTTATCGGCCTCCGTATTATGTTAGTTTTACATTTATTGTTATCTATAACTTTTGAAGAATCATTTTATTTCGATTAGAAATTAGAAAAATAAGAATTAGCGTAAATAGGATAGTTTTGAATGCACTTTTTATTTTATATATTTCTTCTTTTATAATGGAAATTACCCATATCGGCCATCGTAATTTATACACGATTTTTTTTTAAAATAAAAATTGGCAACATGTTTATTTCAAAAGAGCACCTCAAAACCTTTCTAAAAATGTATGATGCCAAGATTTAACAGGAAATTCCCACGGAATGGTAAACCACACCGGACTATTAAGTTATTAAAATGTTCTCACTTATTTTGAAGTTTGATTATTTCCGAAATATTTTTTGTTGTTATCCAAATTAAGATAACAACAAATCCAAATCACTTTATGCAGATACATGTTCCATTTTCTTTTATTTATGAAATCAGGGCTTAGTGGTGGAGCAAGATGGATGCAGATGTGCTGTGAGTCACGTGGCTTTATGCAAATCAGATGACAACCTCATTGCCTCCGCCTTTAGGTATGTTTAATGCATCCGTTATGTTCTTTTTTGCTATGGCCTGTAATGTTAACATTATTTTATTCCTTGGTTTTTTCACAATTTTAATTTACAGTGAAGGTAGGAAATGTATTTTAATGAAATGAAGCATCGATTGATAATGGTGTCGTCTTACGGGTGACACAAATGGCATGACTTATATTTTATGTTTTTCACGTATGAGAAAACCAATACACATTTCAAATAGATTGTCTCATTTCCTTTAAAAATGTGTTTTGCTACAATCCAATCATTTAAGATTAAGTATTGTTAACCAATTTTTACTAATGTTATATAATTTAGATGTATTGAAGGTCATCTTTGTACAATTTCCAGTTCTGGTGTGATCGTTGTGAGTGTGCTGGAGGGATCTGGTCGACAAAGATCCGATAAAGTTCTTCGGCATGTGACTCTGCTTAAAGATAATAGGTAGATGAAGCATGCATTTCCTTTGATTTATCACCCTTTCTAATACTTTGTCATAAATAAATGAATAAATTAGATTATAAATAGATAATTTAAATGTTTTTGAAGATACACCTAAATAAAGTCGTGACTAAGTTTTTACGCCAATCAGGTATGTCTGAATTTAATCTTTATAGAATTTATTTTTCGTGGATATGACTAAAATACAATTTAAACAGCTGTGTAGTAATCGCCTTATTATTGATAGAGAATATAGCGTACTGTATACTAATTGTAATTTGTTTTAGCATAACGGCTTTGACATGGGAAGCGGACGGGTCAAAGGTTATCGCTGGTGCAGAAAATGGGTTCGTGTGTGCAGTGAATGTCGTTAACAAAAGAGTAAATTTTGTTTGTTTTGTTTTCCTTGTTTGCTTGTTAATGTTGTGTGCATTGTTGTTGAATATAAATACATTAAGGTCACTGAGAAGTAAGAGCATTCGTTTTTAACCATCAATATTACAAAATTCACCCGGTTCTTGCCCAAAGCCGAAAATTCATTTTAGTTTTATTAAGAGAGTTATCCAACACAGTTATAAATGGCAACCTAGTTTTATTAATGATTCATATAACAAACAATGCATCCATGAACATTTTATAGAAAAATATATGGATTTATAGGCTGCGTGTATAAAGTGTTTATATATTTATTTGTGGTAGTTGTATTTAACTCAAACAGTCTCTATGAATTTATCATAAATATGATTTCAACCGTATTTATAACCTTATAGCGTAGGTTTTGCTGTTAGATTTATTCTTGATCACAATTATTATGCACGAATCGCTAAAAAACAATCGATTTTTTTATAGATAACTTGTTATATTTATCCCCATTTTTGTTTCAGAATGAGTACTTCCTTCCTCCGGCCGAGGTCATCATGCGCCTTGATTCGACCGTCGTGCAAATCGACGCATGCGCCAACAGTGTGGCCGTCTCCACGGCGACCAGGACTTATTTATGTTTCACCGATAAGTGAGTTATATTCAAAACAGTTTTTATTGCTTGTATTTCAATCAAATTGTTTTCAGTATTGTTTAAAACAAATATATTCCACATTTATTTTATGTCAAGGTAGCTAAAACAATGTAACGAACGTAAAGATATAATCTATTTCCGGTTATGGTTCATCTTGTTTAAAGTTTTATTCTTTCTGAATTTAGAGTTCTTGTGGTTGCTGTAATTTTATTTTTATTTCTACTTTGAACTTACGCATGATTTTTAATTTTGTTTAAGACAACAGTTTAAGCAAATCGGCAAAAAGATCAGGTATGAAATCGCTATTACCATTTCTCCCGATGAGATAGTATGTAATTGATTAAAAATCTTAAATAAAAGTTATGGCATGTCTTTGATGCCCATTTATTTGCTAAGGGTTATTTTTTAGCTATTGAAAGATATGTTTACAAATTATTCTTCCAAACGAAATGTTTATCATATATTTCCGTAATACATAAAGATATAGTTTCCTTTGTAGACCTCAATAACTCCAAAAAATATACATCAATATTTAACAGAGACACCAAACAGGGCGCCTGTTTCTACCAGCCCCGCTTCCATACCCCTTCTCATGTGCCGTCGGACCCTGTATTATATTGCGCGCGCCCCGGTTCGCGCATGTGGGAAGTTAATGGTGCGGGCGAAGTAGTTAGCACACATCAGTTCAAACGGCTGCTCGATGTGCCGCCCAGGACGCATATAAGTGTGTAAGTCTTTTGATATTTTTATCAATCATTGGGTACCTTTAGTACTAAGAAAGGATGTGTTTTATGTTGCACCTATGCCACATATGACTGTGTAAGTTGTTTGTGTGTGTTTTTTACTTAAGTATTTTAGGCGTTTAAGCATATATTGATTTTTCGGCGGTTTTATGCTCAATCATGTTGATTTATTATTAGAGTATTTCTATTTAACTCGTCTATCCATCTAGTTATATACCTATCCCTCCTTCTATTCTCTCATTGACTTTTTGTCTTCTTCCATATGTACATAATACATGAATATAATATATTACATGTATGTATTTTATGGTATTAAGCTATATGCTAAATAGGTTAAATGATTTATATAGTTTGTGTTTTTTTCTCTATTTATCTTTAGTTTGGAGAGTCTAGATGATTTGCAACAACCTTCCGTTTCTCCAGGTCCTCAGTCGATAGCATTCAAGACTCTCCAAACACTAGGGTAACACGTTTATATTTGATTGAATTTTGATTCGCAACATTTCAAAGCAAGGAAAGATTTTGTTAAGATTAAGATGATAGTATGTTGCATGTTTGAAAAGTTGCATTTAGTTATCTATCTGTGATAGTCAAAGATTTCATTTGTAATCTGTATCAATTGGATAACATGTTCTTAGCCACGCATACCTTAAAATAAAAGTACATACCTATTCAAAGAAATGAAATAGAAAATGAAAGTTTATTAAAGATGAAATTTGCACGTTTAACCCACTATTGATTTCTAGTGAGCAGTACCTAGTAACGATGTGTGAAAAGGGTCTGTTCGTTTTCAATCCGTCGCAAATCAAGCTTCTCTTCTGGACAGACTCCCTTACATCTAAAGGTAAATGCAAGACTATTTTACTTTTATTCAAATCAATTGTCCTTTCAACAATAGTAACTGCTTGCTCATCATTTTATTGATTCGCACTTTACAATTGTAACGTAATCAGTGTGCTGGTTAAAAGTTGTGTTGCAAATGAATGTGATAGTATTTTATTAAAAAATATTCGGAGAATGAAAATAAAACCTGAGTGGACTTTCTTTGATATCTTATACTTGTTATTTTAAATGCATGTTTTAATATGTTTTGCAGGAGTCATCAACATGTGTACACACAAAAATGACATCTACTTTCTTCACCATGGCAACCAGTTACGTAGATTTTCATTGATGTCCATTCCAAAAGTGGTTTCCCATCTCTACAATGAAGGTCTCACAGCAAAATGTATTCGGATCCTAACCATATTCAAAGGTAGCCTCTTGAGTAACAGTACCAAACTCGCTAAGTACGGCATCGATTTGAATATGCTGGAATGTCTTAAAGAGTTTGTAACCAAGCCACTAGAATCTACACCTCAGTCTACACTGGAGTCCGAAAATTGCATTGCTGCGCTAGAGGAAATATGTGGTATTTTAAGAGAACGAACGCTAGAAAGTCCAGGTAGCGAACGTTCAAACAGCGATAAGAAACATCCCACGGAATTTAAACGTTCTGATTCGGATATTTTTGTTGGCAAACCCCGCAGTGATTCAACCGAATCGAATACCAGTGCCGTAGATGACAGCGCGTTGGTGCAGCGCTTGCAAGAATTCCAGGGTACTGATAATGCGTCCCTTGTTGCTATGGAATCCACGCCCTTAGCAACCACTTCCATAGCAGCAAGCAGTACAAAGGATCCCGATACTGTGAGTAGAACAAGTATCGACAGTATGGAAGGAGGGGATAAAATCAAAAATTTAAAAAGTACCGCTAAGGAACAAATTGATAAGGCGCAAAGCAAGCTGTCAGGATTCAAAAGTAAGATCCTGCAACGTGTTACTAGTATAGGGACAAAAGAAGATGTTTCTATTCACAATATGAGTATTATCGAGGAGAATACTGACAATTCTGCTATTAGCCGAACAGATATGCTAGACACCAAAAATGAAAAAGATGGAATGTCTTTAGATGATGTGACCAGTACAAAAAAGCTCGATGAAAAATGTATCACAGAAAATAGAAATACGCGTAGTGCAGAGATACCCAATCTACATGTAGATAATATGCTTCAAAATGAAGGCAATTCCATCGAATCAAGTGCAGATAATCAAATTCCAGACCAGCACCAATCCCCAGAGCCCAAAGTACTACCATACATTCCGGAGGTCGTCATCGATAACAAAGAACCAATTTCGACCGACGTGAATATTTCACAATCGATTGGAATAAACCAAATCGAAGCAGAATTCGTTGAGGATGCGAATGCGGAGACCCTACTCGATATTCATCGAGGATTGAGACTCGGTCCTTCAAGTCCAGATGCTGTGAGCATGTCCAGTGAAGAAATCAGTTTCACTGCCGTAAGTGGTAAGAAAATACATTGATTTTAAGGTCCATATTATTTGATTGTTTAATTGATGATTGTCATTTAATACTAGTATCTATGTTTGTAAGAAATGTGAAAGCAGGGTAGTGGCTATGCATCCGAAAACTCTATTTTTGTTCTAGTGATCATTTCAAAGAAGCGAAATGCTGATTAATCGTTAGTTTTTATTTAGGATAAATTATATAGAAGTTGTTTTATGATATTTATAGGTTAATCTTTCCTTCATTTTTTTAGATCAACCTGACTATGCTGTCAAAAGTGGTAGAGCGACTCCAACTTTGAAGTCTAAGAAAAAGAAAGCTAAAGTTATTTCGTTCGATGGGAACAGCACAGAAAAGATTGGTAATTATGCCAATTGCTATCTTATTTATATTAGATCGACAATAAACAAACCTGTATTATAATTATACACGTGTATATGTTCCTGGGTTACGTACGCGACCAAAAATATGAAGTGTCCAACTTTTAATGTTTTGAATTTGTATCCTAGAAGGTAAACAATATCTAATAAGGAATCACTAAATTCTATGGTTGACATGGTTGTTTCGTTAAAAAAGAATAAAGATATACAAAATATTATAAGCAAAATATATTCTTGATTTTGTAGATTCTACAAAGAAAATGAAGAAATCCAAAAGTGACTCCAGCATGCAGTCAAGGAAACTATTTTCCTTATTTTCGTCCCCCGATAAGCCGTTACCCGAAAGCCAATCAAATCCCTCAATTGTGGAGATTACCGATGCAACGAACCAATCAGAAGCCGCGACACATATTGCTGAAGTGGAAATCAGTGAGGAAGAGGAACAAGGGGGTTTAGCTAGAAGGCTTTCAAAAGCATCGCTGAACGTCGTCAAAGATAAGTAAGCATATGGTTTGTATAAATGTCATGCATTGTGTAAAGAATATATTCAACAGGAATTAGATTCATTGAACTGCTGAGAATATACACTGTATGTAAAATGTGTTGAGTGGTTTAAATGGTTTGATTATGTTACCATTTTATCGTTATTTGATAATGAAGTCAAGCTTGTTCACAAATTTACCGTTTCGTCAACAGATCGGTAGCTAATATAAACTGACCATATTTGTGTGGGTCATTAATGGATAAATGGATTTGAATAAATCAAATTTATTCCCTTGAATCATTATTTCATTTCAGACTACAGACGAAAGCCAAGTCACTTGTTCAGACCATCAAAGACACGAAAGAAAAGATTAACCCGAAAACTGAGTTTCTTCAGCAGCCACTGGACGTCGCCGCAGATTTGAGAGCGGTAAGTGCATTTCAATGATACATGTAAAAACTATACTTACAATATCACGTAGGCCTAAACGAAAGAAAGCAACAAAAAAAAAACAACCTTAATTTCATGTTTCGAGTTCAGGACAGAAAAGTAATTTGATACATTTAAGAATACCAGTTATTGTAGCGACTCTCATGTGAGGTGTCCGTTTCATCAAATGAACCTGCATAAATACCTTCAATGTTTGACTTCCCTTTATTCAATCACTTTGATAACAAACTAATGAACAGGAATGCACTCAGATAGTTCAATGTGTGTTATCTTTTAAGACTTCATCACTCGAGAAAGATGCAAATGCAGACATCGCGTCGAAAACGAAACCAAAAGTCGACCTTCATCCGCTTGAAGAAGCAAAGAGAGAAGCAATGTTAGTGCAGAATTAAATGCATATTTCCGATTGAAAGGAACTAAAATTACATTAATATGAAGCCATGTTCAGATCAACTATGGCCTGTTGAGTGAGATGTTCAATATTATAGCCTGTTAAGAACGATGTCTGATATTATGGCCTGTTAAGAGAGATATTCCAACATGGCTGAATTCTTTCTTAAATGTTGTAAATGATGTTTTTATTTTGTAAATCAATTCTTATTTTATTTTTAGGCGTGCCATCGAACAAACTGGCGAGGATAAAACGGATATAAAACCAGCTCTTAATGCTTGGGCGAAAGTGTTGAATTCCATGCTTATCAAAACGCTTTCACAAAATGATGATAACAAGCCAACCACAACTAGCGAAACAAGAAAAGCCACAAGTGATAATCCGATCAATCTGAACGACCAGGAGGCTACAACTGATAGCAGGGATTCCAATACAACTGTGGCCAAACAAGAAAAGGACACTCCACTACATTTACAAGGAAACAGCGGGATTGTAGTCTCAAACGATACCATAGAACCTAATGAAGATCAGGACATGGGCCTCGAACCTAGTACCACCTCGTATTCACAAGATGAACTGAAAGAATCAAAGCATGCCAAAAATCAAATGTCTATTTCTGTTAACCCCGCAGCGACTAGCGCTGATGGACTTGTTTATAAAGAAACACTAGTGTTGCCCATTATTCATGATCCGTTCAATTTGAATGCCCAGTTACTTCAAGATGTAAGAAAATTAGCCACATTGTGTTTTGAGTACAGTGGTTTTGGAGACATTGGTTATCTTCTTTTACCAAACCTACCTAAATATTCGGCGGTAGAAGAAAGATTCAAGAACAAAACAGAGGCAGAGCCTACAGATATCAACATCACAACTTCCGAAAAGGATAAAGTTGAATGCAAGGACACAAAGGTCTTGCAAGTAAACGATTATATACCAATGAATGAAGAGGCGGCGTTATGGATGCGCGCGCACTTTTACGCACTAGATGTGTCTAATACGCATGCGTACGTGGTCAAAATCGCTGACGCTGAGCGGAGATACAGGGTGTGGCGCGTGCTCATAGAGTGTCTTAAAGGTTCGTTTATGTTGTTTTATGGGGTCATAGAAATCATTCTTTTCTTGTTTACCTTCTTCTTCTCCGATTTTATTTTGACATGAAGAAACTAAGTCTCTCCATTGATTAAGATATTGAAGGGGTTCCTCTGCAGCGCCTGGGAACCGTACAATATTTCAGTTGATTTCAATCAATTTTATTCTTTATTTTTACTTCCAATTTGAAATACGATTGAGTGAATTTTGTCCTACATCCCGTTTTCGTTATTATTGCATTTGCACCAGCATATGAGATTCACTTGAATAAAAATTGGTATTTGTATCTCGGGCTTCAACCGCAACTTAAAAAATATATTTGCAGCGTTGGCAGAAGACGAAAGAGCCTTTTGTGATCTTGTTGCCCGGGAAGATGTGCAGGGAGCCCTGCAGACGCTGCGAACAGCTACAATCACAAATCGCAACAGCTATCTTGGCTGTGTATTCAGGTAATTTTGTGAATAATTAGGATTAAATGTTTACACGTATTTCGGTCATGCACTTTACTGAAATTATATACATACTTCTAAATTTTCCTTAGCAGGATGTCCAAGCAAAAATTCCACTATTAAAAAATCTGAACTCATTAAATATATATGATCCCCATGCTCAATGGAAGTGAGTAGGTAAAATCAGGGCTGTCCATTAACTATGTATTTGGTGTTGATTTTTTCTGCAAAATACCATAAATCTATATTATATAACCCACACAATAGATATGTTTAACCAAACTAACGTTGATGCTCTTTTTTCAACCCACAGACTCTATAAACTGGTGCCCAAATGGACTCTGCACTTGTGTGCCAGTGCTGATGTGCAAATAGCGGTTGACCCTCTGGATGTACTCTACATGTGCCGTGACACACCGAATTATCTAGATCATGTCGTTGATTATATCACCCTGTGTGTCGATAGGATGAAGGCGCTGTCGCCTCAGGAAAGGTAATTTTGCGTATGAGATTGATTCTTCACACTTGATATTCTTATTCGATCGCCATTTCATGTTTGGTATTTCGACATTCTTCTACATGAAGATATCTTCATGTAGAAGAATCTCCTCCATTACTGTGCTGATATATGTTATATCAAGAAATGTCTGTAAAATTTGTAGCGAGACGAATTGATTTTTTTAACGCACACAAAAATCATTTGTAAAAGGGGTCACACATTTATAAAGGAATAAAGGTTTTCCTTTGACAAAGACTTAAAAAAAAACTGTCGACAATAAAATAGTAATCTTTGAATGAAGAAAAGAACAATCAGTAAATAAACATAGAAATAAACATATCTGCATGCTGATATAAAACAACACATTATTTATTTCTTCCTAAAGAAGAATTACTCTTTTAAACAAATTGTTATTCGCAATTACCTCTTCATTAGAAAATGATTGAGTGTATCATATCAATCATGAGAAACGCCAGCTTACTCGTATCAGATGGTTGAGCGAATATTGATATGTTTTCTAGTTTCCGGCTATGTCATAATTAGCTGTTGAAATAGGATGTATTTCGATTGAAGACTGAATAGGTGATAGAGTCTATTGATTGATTTTGAAACTTAATTAGCAAATTTAAATGGTTAAATAATGATTGCATACATTGATATTTTAGGTTGGTAATACCATGTTAAAATTTGCATTTTACCGATAAAGCATATGATATCACACAATTTAAAAAAATAATATATATTGCCCAAATTTAAGATATTATTTATGAATTCAAATTATACACAGACACCGCATGTTTCTTTCAAAAAAGTTGTCTGATATGATAAAAAGATTTTCGGAATATTGCATACACATTATTAAAAATGTCATGATTTAATGTTGATATTAAACTGATGTCTCAAAACTTTTTGTATTGAAATTGTTAGATCTATATGCTCGCGGCAACATGTATCAATATTTTTGATTAATTCGGACGTACCCCTCCATATAAATGCATGAGATAATGTTCATTCATGTCCTCCAGAATCAAACATCTAGACACATTTTTCGCCGACCAAGAGGTGTATGAAGAAGGCGTGACGGCGTTGATCAAAAGGGGTCGGCCCGAGATGGTGCTATCCTGTGAATGCCTTCAGATGCCACTGTAAGGGAAAAATACGTTTTCCATTGTTTGGCGAAATGGCCGCTTTGAAAATTAAGACAGTCTCCAGATAAATATCTTTCGTAGCTACATGCAAAAAATATGATTTATCTACATATTATATGATAACCTATCTATTTTATATAAAATCGATTGATGTCCATGTTAACAAAAATAAATAGTGCATAAATCCTTCATCTTCATGTATTTATTTTATTTTGTAAATTTTAGTCCGGGAGCACACCATGTGACGTGGTCGACCGGAAATGTGCTAGCGGAAGTCATCAGGCAACAAAGACACCCGGATGTAGAATATCGTCTGCTGCGCCATTGTTTACAAAACGGGTACGTTTTAGGTTTTAAGTTTAGCTAATTATCGCTTTATTGGTTTCGGCGTATCTTGAAAAAACGTTAGAAGGGGACATAATTATATGAATAGTTTGTGTTTAAGTGAATTTTAAATAAAAACAAATGTTCAAACGAAAAAAACTAATTGTTGCAAGAAACATCTTTCGTTGATAATCATAAGTAATACTTAATATTTATTTTCTATGCGATACGCCCAAAAACGTTGATGATGTGATTATTCATCCAAGAATCATCAATAAATAATCGTGACAAGGAAGCCATACTTACGGGTGGACGGAGAAAACCCCAATGGAGAAAAGCCCAATGGAGAAAAGCCCAATCGGAGAAAATCCCAATAGGAGAAAATCCCAACTGGAGAAAACCCCAATAATAGAAAGATGCGTATTTGTTCAAATTATAATATATCATAAATATAATTTTTCAAACATAGATGAGATTGTAAAGTATTTATGTAATAATTTGAATGACAATACGTTTGAATACAGCGTTGACGGAAAACATTGATTATGGTACAATTAAAGCCACTGAAACCACATCAGTTGTCACTCATAAAACATTTAAGTGAACTCACATACTGCACCTCTCAGCTTAATTGCAATTTCGCTTGGATTGCATCGTATTCCCAAAACATGAAAGTGAACACACATATCACCGTTTCACTGAATTGCATTCTCAGTAGCGAATGCCTCATCCCCTTTTTACTTTGAACCGTTGATTGAAACCATTTTGAATGCTGTGCATGTCTACATTAATTGCAATCAAACATAAATACCTCCCAAATCTGATATTTTGTATGCGTGCTGTTTAATGTTTAAACAAATTCAAAAATAACGAATTAAAATAAATACAAGTTATTTTGTTTAATAAGAAAAATATTTCACCACTATCACCAAATATATTTTAAAATGTTGGGGTTTTCTCCGATTTAGAGAAAACGATGTTGGGGTTTTCTCCAAGTGTACAAAAATGTTGGGATTTTCTCCGATTGGGTTTTTCTCCATTGGGGTTTTCTCCGGGATTCATACTTACGACCCCATCATATATCACATTCCTACAGGTACTGGGGTGGTTACATTCGTCTTCTAATGAGAAGTGCCACGCTTGACCGCGATCACTTAGCAACGGTTGTCATGCAGCTTTATGACGTCACTCTGATTCGTAACCAAGCAGTGGAAGGTTTTGGTGAGTGGTTTCATAAATGGTTTTATCTATTGAAAAATGTATAACCTTCATGAAAATGTGTACACAAAGTTCATATCTGTATTTGCTGATACTAGAAGTGGTAAAGGCTCAATGCACATATCACAAAAATCTTTATGAATATAAGAGTTTTTTTTTAATTAATAAAACATTAGTTTATCATAGCCTAATTTATGTTATATGAACAGTTATATTATTCAGTCGATGAAACTAAATCTAACACTTTATATTAAGGATCTTAATTATCTCAATTGATATACAGGGTACATACGAAGTAGGTGTTTTGTCAATAGCATATATGTACATATTTAATTTTGGAAACCAAAAGTAAAACTCCACATACCTTTCTAAATTTGATGGTTTCAATTTAATGTATGCTCATTTCTTGGAATACTCTTTGTGTGAAATATATTATTAGCTAACCTTGTCGAATTTTTGTAGGATAAATTTATTTTAAGATAAGAAATGTGTCATTAGATAAATATTTATTCAAAATTACCTTATATTTAATAGGCTATTTAGCTATGATAAGCCCTTCGAGGCTTGACATATTTTTATGCAATTATTAATGTTTGGTTTGCATGTTTCACTTCACTTTTTTATTAAGTGGATGTGCAGTTTCGATTCTCATCCAATAATAATATAATGATACAATTTGATTTTAGGTTATTGGCCTGAGACACAGAAGGAATGGAAGTTTTTACTCGATTTGAAAGACAAACTTCACAACAAGCGAACCATTTCCGATTTCCACCAAGAACAAAACCACACTACGATTTTCACAGATGGCTCAACGAATGATAACGATGAACCACGAATTCCGTCGAAAAACCTCGCACAATCTGCTCAAATCATAGAAAACCCTTCAGATTCCAGCACCACGGATAAATGGTGCCTCCATTGTAGGAAAGCCTTACCCACTGTGATACACCCACAATGTAACGCCTCCCCTAAAACAAACGCCCAAATCGCGGATGTCACACCACAAGCTCATCGCGCAATCAGCGTGACTCTAAACCAAAACGAGGCCAGTGATCAACCAATCGATTCAAATGAAAACGAGGTTAGAAATCAGCCAATCAACGACGCCCAAGGAATCACGTGGGAATACCTAGCTGCTTTGCTATTGGAGGGCGTTGGCGGTTCGGTTGCCATAGAGATGTTGCAAATCAAAGGAAACGAGAGTCGCCGTGGAGATTTTTCGCTGCCGTTCGCGTTCTATCAGCAGTGTGTCATGGATGCTATACAGAGGCGTAAACAGAGGTAAGGCTGGCATTATTTAAGGATGCAACGTTTTTTTTTTTTTGTTTTTTTTTTAATAATTCATTTACCAAATCGTGTACAAATTATATAAAGTATGAAATATTTAGTCAAAATTTCGTCTGTTCCAGACCGACTAACATCTGAAAAGTAAAATATTGCTTATAATTATGGCAAAATATATATGAATTCTATATGTAGATTACTGGATAACCAATAACATATAAATGCATTACAAAGGAATTTACTCATATTCATATGATCATCTATAATCAGGTTTTACGAAACTCTTTAGTACTTATAGTCTGATTATAACGCAGTTTGTCACCTCATAAATAAAACGTGTGAGTCATCATAGCTTTATGAATGAAATAAACCAGATATGCCTTTAAATTAAAGTAATGATTTTTTTTCTTAGCACCTCGTGCTGTTATTAGCAGAGTAAAATTTGTTCTCAATTATATAAATGAAGTTTCATTTTCAGAAAACTCTCAAAATATCAGCTAGTTTTAAAATAGATTAATGTTTCGTGGTTCAAATATTTCATTTGTGTCGAATGATAAATGCCTTTGGCATTGAATTGTTCTGAATGTACCTAAATGATTTTGTCCCGTCTGAAAAGCCTCCAAATTAAGCATGAACCAATTTTATGCTCCATAAGATACAAGTATTATACGCTGTTCCCCTGAGGCGACATTGGAATTTATTTGCAAATAGTTTGTATTCTATTTTCAATCGTCAATGATTATATCAGAGAGAAATTCTTTGGAAAGAGAGCGAAATATATACCTATTGTGGTGCAAGATTACATCACTCATGCTGTACTTTGAGTTTATAGCATTTGTCTGATTTTGATTCAACATTTTAAGTGGGTAACCTTCAAAGGCATTTATTACAAAATTTGACTGATAATAATTCTTTCTTCCCTTACTCTTTTTCCATCGTCAAAAGAAAGAATTGAGCCAATGGCAGGGTGTAGCATAAGCCAGAATTCTACCTCGGTACTTTTTCGAGGGTACCTCAGTTCTACCTCAGGAATCTTGATTTACCCTCGAAATTGCAATGAAGTTCTATTTTAAAGAATTCCTTTAAAACATTTAAAATAAAGACTAAGCATATATTTTCTCAGTTTATATTGACATCTTTATTTTATTTGTTTCAGAAATATGCTGGAGAGCTTCGTGGCCAAAGTCGACCAACACTATAAGGGGATTTCCAATCATTCAAAATAGACGCATTTTAGATGAAATTGAATTATTACATGTTGTGAAATCTAGTCACCACTCATTTATTCGGAAAGAAATGAGTATATTTATTTGAATGAGTTTAGAGACACTTTTATCGTAAACAATCATATGCATTATACCAGTGTTGCCACATGATACTTTTTTAAAAGTATCATACTTTTTTTTGAAAATCGGCCAAATTATACTTTTTTTATACTTTTATACTTTTTTGTATACTTTTTTTCGCTCTCGTACTTTTTTATACTTTTTTTTCAGAATCGATTTGATATTTTTTTTGCTAAAATATTTGCTCGCGCCTTCGGCGCTCGCATTATCATGAATGAGCGTTATAATTATCAATAACGTACAGTACTCAAAACAAACGTTATTTTAGTTCTGAGGTAGATACATGATTGCAAGGTACGTGTTTATGTTAGTTTTCATTGTAAGCTTAGGATTAAGCATGGTAGTTTCCTACAAATTGATGATTTGATATTGATTTGCTTGGTTTTGTATGGATTTATTCATCTATGTGGCTAATTTTCCCCCGTGTAACGGAGGGATATAGTTTTCAGCTAGTCCATCTGTCTGTCTGTCCGTCTGTCTGTCCGGTTGTCCGCCGCGCTAAGTTTGTACGCACGATATCTCCTAAACCACTGGGCCAACGCGATTACGATTTGGCATCAAAAGAGAACCAATATAGGAGGTGTGCAACGGGGGGTTGATGTGGATTTTTGACCAAAATTTCCATATTTTCCAAAACTTAGAAAATTCCCACATTTTGGTACTTAGGCATAAGTTTGTAAGCGCTGGATCTCGGAAAGCACTGGGCCCATTCGAGTCCTATTTAGCATCAAAAGAGAACCAATATAGGAGGTGTGCAACGGGGGCTGATTTTGATTTTGGACCAAAAATTCCATAGTAACCAAAAACAAAATAAACAAAGTTAGCAAAATTCCCACATTTTGGTACCTAGGCATGAGTTTGTACGCGGCACTTTTGTATGAAGCCCTTGTCATAGGGTTCTGAAGCTTAACACAGTGGAAGAATATAAATTGTAGGTGTGCAACGTCGAGGTTTCAGTTTGATTGACCAAAAAGTGTCGAAGTTACGCGGTCTGAACTTGATAAATTGTGGATTCCGCGAAATATCTATCATATGTCAGAGGGAAATTGGATGAAACTTAAAATTATACACCTGAAAGATCTGTTTGCAACACGGGGGATCGTGCCTCACCGTGGTCTAGTTTTCGAATTTCGCCATACTTTTTTTGCATCCAGCCATCCAACTGTCCCCCATTCTCTTTGTCGGGCCGTCTGTCTTTCCGACCGTCAGTCTGTCAATATTTTAGGTACAGTTGTTTGTCCTCGCCGTTTTTGTGTGAAGCCGCTGTCCTCAAACTTCATAGTTACAGAACATATATTGTAGTTGTGTAACGTAGAGGTTTCAGTTTGATTGACCGAAATGTCTTCAAATCGGTGTCCGAACAATCCCCCATGACAACTCCTCCCCCTGTTTTTTGATGAGGCAATTCAACCCCCCCCCCTTCGACAACTCCCTTCGTCCCTATGAATATTATATATAGCTTAAACACTGAAACTGAAACAGTTTAATGGAAATATCAGAACTTATGAAGGCACCGGGGGATTATGAAATTATATAAGGATAAAAAAAAAACATCTGCATAAAAGAACTTGTTAGATCTTGATTACAGACACTGATTGTGTTTGAATTGGATATATATCCGAATACATATACACCAGTGATCTTTTAAGAGGGCCAAGGCATCCGAGAATTCTTGCGGATAATACGCAGGAATCCGAGGATTTTCGTACGCAGATAAGCGCGGACATCTGCGCTTCCCTTCAACAAAATAGTGACTGCTCTTGGTATCTGACGCCAAACAAAGGAGCTTATCTTGATCACTATAGAAGCGTCTTATATGAGAGTATCTTTATCTTTAATAATCTAAATAGTGTTTGCTCTTGAATACAAGTGGAAAATGATAAGACGATTATTCAAATGCTAATTTAATACTATTGTCTGATGTTCTTATTATATTGAAATAATTGGTTACCACATTGATAGCCTTTGGTGTAAAACAATTTTGCGCTCAAACACTGATCTTTTGATCAATCTGAACAAAAAATTAGTTTGCCTTTAAAATAATATTTTCAATATTATGGGCGGATTAAGTGTTTGGTGTTAAGGCCACAAAGGAACCGCGGTCCATCATTACACCTTTGATGTATTTTGTGTGACCAGTGCGCAACAAAGAAACGATGATGGCCCGCGGTCCCTTTGTGGCTTTGACACCTAAGGATTAGAACGGCTATGGATCAGTGGAATAAGGGAAATTACGCTAATAACAATTTTGAGTATGCAATATTTAGAAAATTAATGACAGGATAATCCCTTGATCCCTTTGCTGTTTACTGTTTTTGTGGGGAGGGTGAATTTTGCACAAATATGGCTTGCACATATAGGTTCGTTGTTTATTATTGAAATGATTGTATATTAATGAATACTGGTTTTATTTTATTTCATTTAAGAGTATTGACCGAGTAAATCATTTGAATGGATCGCTTTAGTCATATGCGAATGAAACCGTTTATTAACTATGGCTCAGGACACTATTCGCGGTGAAAAATAAAATCCACTATTAAAATTTGATTAAAAAAAATATTGCATGATATCTCTATTGAATCCCTTAATATAAATGTTCCTTACATGCTTTGCCTTGTCATTGAACCCATTATGCTATCGATTTCGCACAGCTAGTCCCGAGTAAATACTTTATCATAATGATCCTTATCTAAGTAGCGCCAATTGTTTAAACAATGATTATCTTGGCACGTATTATTTACATTTACTTGTGCTGCTCCTAAACCATGCAACCTCGATATATTCAAAAACAAAAATAATTCCGCAGGAAACTGCGTACGGCTTCGGATTCCTGTGCAGGAATCCTCGGATGCCTTGGCCCTCTTAAAAGATCACTGGTGTACATACCGTAATTACCGGTGTATAACCCACGGGTTATACAAACAAAACACCCGGGTGCGGGTTATACAACGGTGCGGATAATACACCGATTTTAAAACCATAAAACACTCGATTTTAGATTTTCATGTAAAATAGGGTTCAATTTTGTAATAATTAATCGGTACAATATGGATTAAAATCTTTAATTTGGCCTTATGCTATGTCTTTACGGACTTTACAAGGGAAGAAGTAATTACTATCAGCATATACAAAGCTTTGCGTGGGGTTATTAAGTAAAATTTACAATTTCGGGAAAATTATAAATTTAGGGTGCGGTGCATACACCGGTGCGGGTTAAACATCAAATTTTAAAACATAATTCTTGATATTCCTGGGATGCGGGTTATACACCGGTGCGGGTTATACACCGGTGCGGGTTATACACCGGTAATTACGGTAAATATAAGGATGCATACATGTCTGCTTTGAGAGGTTAATGGTCAACTAGTAAACAAACCGACTCGAAGACATATCGACTCGTAGACAAAAGATAAGTCCCTTCATAGACACCTAAAAAGTTCGCTGCGAAAAAAATATCGCTGCGATCTCGGTCGAAATCTTAAGTTTTGCCTACGAGTTGACTTTTTTTCAGTCGGAATTTAAGGAACGCAGGATAACACTTTGTTTCTATTATAATAAGTTTTGTCTACGAGTCGGTATGTCTACGAGTCGTCCTCTTGACGGTTTACCATGGCAATCGGATCAATTCTCTATACTGTATAATACTATGCAGTTTATGTTTAATAGACTTTCGAGTAAAGTCACACTTTCAATAATAACCTCTGTTTCGCATGTGTCATGATCGGTTCAAAGTCAAACCCCCCAACCCCCCCCCCCCCCCCCC
>LQRL01174549.1:0-22422 GCA_001703475.1 Hydroides elegans
AAATATCTCTGATGCGTATGTTTTTCCAATTCTGACCATGCTAAATCAAATATTTATTGACAGTTCACGGGGGATCGAAGGCCTTTAGCCTCTAGTTAATAGTATTTTTCCAAGCATACCTTGTTTACATGCTGACTCCTTACGTCACATAGAAGGAGAAATAAAAAATCGGAATTATAAAATGCAATGAGCTACCTACTCAACCTGTAAATGGAAATCTTCAAATATTGTATGACATTTATGCAGAAGTCCATGCATCTTAATAAACAGATTCAATTAAATATCAATTGAATTTCGCAACTAGGTTTATATTAAATGTTAATACACTCTCTCTGATGTTATACCCGTCTATGTTTGGGTGTCAATAATAATTCTGATTATGATACGCATTACCTTTTTTATAACAAATACCTCAGCGTTTGTTGCCCCATACTTAAGTTGATTTGTCGAAAAATCGCCTGTCCGCACTCACATTTATATTGCGTTGACATCACGATATTGCGACTGTCCGAAACACGACATAATTAACAAAAACCAGTGTAGTCACGCGACCTGCTTATAAGGAGCGGTCGGTGCCCACTCAACATTTTATATGCTTAGATTATTTATATTTTATGTATTTATCTGGATATAAATCTTTGGATTATTTCATATTTTATGCATTTATCAGGAAAGCACTAAACCTTTTCTTCAGTTTCATGGTACTCTACGAATAAGATCTGTTTCTCATTGACCCATATTCAACGGTTTTTACGACATCTACGTGCTAAAGCAGTTAACCTTTCTCTTCAGCGGCAAAATACTCATCTAACATGTTTGTTCCAGTTTTCTCGCCAAGTGTCTGAGGTATCTCCGCCCATCCTGTTTATTGTATAACATAAAAAGTTATAATGAAGCATAAAAACTATCATAAAAACATAAAATTGTTGGCGAGCTGCCGATATTGATATATATTTTTCTCCTGAGAACGATTAATCGCTATTTATAAATGGCTATATAGGATGGTTTATGCTCTGATAAATGAAAATGAGTTCATCTCAGTGTAACTGTCCTCAATTATAAACATCTCCTGAAATTATATGTATTAGACACCAGTCACAGTGAGTGACCAACGTTATTTTAGATCGATGACACAGATCATGATTTGAACGCTTAAATTTTACATTTCATAAACCTTTGTGCTCACATGGAGGTCGGCCAAATTATTTTATCCGTGTAGTCTTTAAAAAGTCCGGATTTAAATCTTGGTGATGCTTTAATTATATGACGTTGTTTCTTATATTCGTATTAGGCGCATTTCTGCGCGAGGCCCATCTAAACAGGAACTCTTACATCGGCGACATCCGAATGGTAAAATGGATTAAGACACACATTTTGAAATCACCCCTTATCGATATAAAAAAATGCGGATTTTGAACGCTTGCCAGTATGAAAAATATAGCTGGTATTGACATTGAAAAAGGTTATGCAATAGATATAGATGACGTATATGATAAATTGCATCTCAAGTGAACAGCAAATAAACAATCTTGACTTTGTTACTGGATAAGCAGTGCTTGTCATAACCTCGTGTTCACTGAAAAGAGAGAGTGAGAGAAATTAAGTGTACTGCGCTTAGACCACGGAGAGCGAAACTATAAAACTCTTACCTTGCATCGCTTAGGCTTAATAGCAGCGCCTCACTTGTAAGGATTCGGACATACGTTCCGAAATTTTAATTTAAATTTTATTATTAAAATATATAGTTTATTGGACATTTCATTGTATTAGTCTTGTGTTGACTTGTGATTTACGGATACGGAAGGTGTGGGAATGAAAATGCCGTGCCTTTACTTAGGACCAGTCGACACACCAGGTAGGATCCTTTGGGAAGGGAAACTAAGTTTCAGTTTTGACATTCGAACTTTGAAAAAAAATAATGTTTCATATACCTGTTGTAGATTCTATTTACAAAATTCAAATGAAAATAGATTAGATGGATTTGCTTAACAATTTTTTAAAATCTTGTTCTTGAGTTGATTGGTTCTGTTTAGTCTGATCGTTAGACAGAGATGTTCTGAGTTTAAGAAACAAAGATTCTCATATTGTGTTCAATACTTAAGTCTAATTTAAATACCGAAATTATTACACAGATTCTCATCCAGTTTTTAGGATATGCACATGATACGAACTCAGCATACCTTCTTTCTATGGGTTCCAAATATCATTCGTCATTCGGAACATTCGTGTTTTAATAGCGTGCATGTTTTGGGTTAAATAAATAAGGACACATGATTTCAGTTAGCTCATGTCGGTATTTTAAAAAATCTAAATTTAATAGGTCAGAAAAAAAATACATCCTTGTTATCAGATTTCAAATTCCGTGACAGTTGAACCTCAAGTTACTTGCCATAATAGGCAAAGCATGTTTTGAAATCGAATCCAGGTCAAAAAGTCCCCGGACATAAAGTCCCCAATTTGGGTGACATAGGACATAATGTCCCCGGGCAAAACTATAATTTATAAACATTTTTTTTTTCATTTTAATTTAATTCATGTTTTAAATTTTATAGTCTTAAATGATTGTTAATCGTGATATAAAAAATATTGGGAAATTAACATTTTATTTGACATTTTGTCTGGGGACTTTATGTCCTATGTTGCCCAAATTGGGGACTTTATGTCCGGGGACTTTTTGACCGGATACCTTTGAAATCAAATAATGTTTTCAAAAAACAGCAACAACAACAATCATGTACAGTTGATGTAAGCTGTTCTTTTACGCGGTTACTGAATGAGCGCCGAATGACAGGGCAAAGCAAAGTCACCTTGACAAGTTTTGTCGATCACAGAAATCCTATGTTTCAGAGATGTAAAGGCTTGAACATCCATGTTCAATTTTTTAGGATCAAATCAAATCTTTTGTATTTTTTTTTCATGCAGTTTTTTGGCAATCTGCTATTTGACATTTTTCTCTTGCTTTTGTGGGATTGTTTTTTTTTTTCATTTTGTATTTTGATATAATGTTTATAATGATCGGCTTATGTTCAGTTCCGTTTTCAAAATATTTTAACTGCGCGTTGGTTAAAACTTGATTTGCTTGCTTATGTTTAACTGAACCTAGAATTGTTTACGTTCTTGAAATAAAACAACACAACACAACACATGAGTACGATTTTCTCCAAATCAAAACTTAATTTTCAAATACCTGGATTCAGCCAAACGCCAAAGTTGATCCCATGGACCCTACTTAATTCTTACCATGGAATCGCACTACAAAATGTAGATGCCTGCACTAAAACGTACTTTTAATTTTTTTCCAACAATTTATAGGAATTTTTGAGAAAAAAAAAATCATAGGTTATGAAGAACTTGTCGATTAACTTTAGCCTCTTTACATTGAATCGTGCTGGTACAAGCTGAACATTTGGGCCGCATGTATAATGCATTACGATTAACACATTTTTTCGTAGTTCATACATACCAATGTGGGTTACAAGGTACGTCGCCATGACTGTACTTAAAAAAAAACACACTCCCATGCATTATAACGATTACCACGCAATTACTCACACCGTTTTCTTTGTGTGGCTTTTATTATTTTTTTTACACATTTCGTTCTGCATTGGGACCCGAGGCCGCCTTCGAATGGCATTTCGATCAGCTGTCAGAGAAGTGCAGAGAAAAGGGGGAGAAATGCAAAGGGAAAGGTTAGGGGAAATGCTCTCTCTTTCTCAATGAGTTTCGTGGCTGCTCATTCGTTCGGCGTCTTTGTGTTAGGGATTGCAGTTTAGTTTAAACGAAAGAAGGTATTATTTGTTGGACATGTATGACGAAATGTAACCAGAATCATGGCAAAAACGAAAGCAAAAACTAAACGTTACACATGCATATTATTACTCATGTGATTGTTTAACGTTTTAAAAAATGAGGTTACCAGGATATTCAAAAACGTCTTATCAATTTACATGTATGCGAGACACTGATATTGTGATAGGATTGCATGTGATACAGGTTCTGGTTTAATCACAAATCCTTTTGGATATATTCGGATACGTATGCTTTTGGCAGGAAAATGTTTTAGAATGGTGAAATGCGGTAAGTTCATAAACATCAATATTATTTGTTATGTCATATGGCTCTTACATAAAACCAGCCTGTTGTGTGGGTTATTGTTACCATATATTATTGTCCTCAATACAAAGACTCTATCTACACGACATTCATTCCATACACGATTCTGTAGAAGCTCTTTTGATGCCTCGACAGCCGATTGTGACGTCACAGGAACCATAACAGGAAATGTGCTGTAGGCAGAGAAATGACGTTCGTTGTCAACCAACCCTGTAACCATAACCATACAATAACTGTCGGCGGCGTCACCAGGGGTTTCGCTTAGTGCTATTTTGGATTTACTGGTAAAGATGAAACGTCAAGGGATGTGACGTACTGATTCTTTGGAAAAGGAGCATGAAGGAACGAAAAAACATGAGAGAAAATGTGCTTTGACGCGATGGTTTTTGACTCTGTGGCACTCTATGGATGTAAAAACCGTGCTGTGTCGTTCATTGACATTCTCATTCAATTGTCACACTGTTTAGAACCGATATCGCCGTTGTTTCCACGACGCCTCCTAATCTCTTTTGCTTCCGTTGTTGTCAAACGCTCAAAGTCCCTCGACGCTAATCCTTGTCGTATTTGTGACGCTATCCCTCATGTTTAAATCATTTATCATAACGGGAAGGAGGGTCATTCCCCCGTTGGGCCCGGTCATTCAACCGTTGTTGCTTGTTTCATGAGATGCATGCTTCCCTCCTATTAATGCGAGCGCATGTCTTGGTCAGTGCCTTGAGCCTTTGAGGCAAAGAGCTTATACATGGTATAGTTAAAGGTCTTTAAGTATTGAGGGATGAGTGCATTGCTCAGGCGGCACATTGTTATTTGGGCCTTGCAGTGTCTGGAGCTTGTGTGTTTTACCTAAGGTAACCTTGACGTTGTCAGTAGCACGCCTCTAAAGACTAAGGTAATATGAGCGATTTGCTTTACTGTCTGGATGCATTTAACACTCAGGTTCGTGTATTATTGCGAAGGATTTGCTTCCCTTCTCACCTATAAATGAGCACAAGTGGAAATAGCACAATCAAGCGCTCTAGCTAAGTAAAAAATGGTATGGGTTTCCTTATGGCAGGTTAGACTAACAACTTATTAGCGGCTTACCCAAACCGACTTCTCACATTTCTGTTTCCGCAGCTGTAAGCCGTCTTGTGTTCAGCAGACGCGGCTTGCATGCAGAGACTTAGTTTTCCCCTATGAGCCAGTGCCATGTACATTGCGCCACAGAGGCTGCGAGCAAACCAAGGCAGTGAACCCAATGAATGTGCTCTCGGCCCCGTTGTACTCAATATTCATGCCTGTGTTTCTATCCATCGTGTGTTGCGTTTTCAATATGTTCAATGCGTTCGAAAAGGCTCGTTTGCATGTTCACAATGAACATTTTCAATGGTTTTAATTGGTTTCCAAGGATATCAGTAGACTGTTTTATGTTCTAAATGAAAACTACAGTTTGTCGGTATGAACATGTCCATTCTATATGGATATTCTTTATGTAATGATCCGGATTTATCACCGTGTAAGAAGAACGGACACATTCCTGACATGGGTAAGCCTGTGTTTCAATCTGACTCAAGTATGAGATTTGAGGCGATTACATGTGGACGATCTAGACTGTCTTGACATATGAACTTTCATCTGGGACGTCCGCAGTTATTTATAGTTACAATTAACTTTCTTTTATTCTTTTGTCGTTAGTTTTTGGCTTGCTTTTATCTTTGTTTATAACAACGGAACAAAGTCTCGAAATCAGAGACATAAAGCAAAGGAGCAAGGATTTTCGGGTCATGTTAGCGTGACGGAATTACATTTCATGTGTCCATAGCATGCCAAAAGCGAAATAAAAAGACATAAAATCCTACAGAAACATATGATCGGCCTATGAACACAAGTCTTAAAACAAGAACATGCATATTTTTTGGTGCGTTATGATTTTCGCGCATATTTCATTCGCGATTTACTCGAGCTTTGTTAGCCCCCTGCTGTGTCAATGTTACTCAATGCCGAGTGTTTGCAGGACGATTAGTGTCGCATAGGATAAAGGCGCGTGCATGTGGCAATGGAATGTCCTGGGACCTAGATGCCTATACGATATATTTATGTATGATTTCTATATGAAAAGCTCTTCCAAGCACTATTCGTGTTGATTGATGCAAGAAAAAAAAATATTTAATTGATCTTAAGCAAATAAAAGGTCATTTTCGGGATCTTAGTGTACCTAAATTCCCCTTAGATCACAATCAACTGTGATAATATATATTATTCAATTGCTTCACATTTTTATTATCGCCCACTCATACTCTCTCTGAAGTGGGTCATCAGCTGACGACTCCCATTCTATTTACCGCGGGTACCAGCGATTTAATTACCGGAAACCAGTGATCGATCGTTACATATTGGAAACATCATGAAATATGAAGATATAGGGCACTGACTTGCTCTGTTGGCATTAGAAATGCCAGATGTGAAAGGTCTGGTGTTGGCAAAGAAACACGGTTCAGTAATGATATCTGCGTCGGGGGAGGAAGTATTTATGCATTATACATGATGTTTTCCGAATCGACATGCCAGCAGAAAGTCTGCACCGCGATGCACTGTCTTTAACGTCACCGTAGTTCGATAACATAAAAATGTTCCAACTTCCGGTTTCTTGAATAATTTGTCCTGGTTTACTTTGCTCTTAACTGACATTTTAAGATCACTCGATGTAAAAATTATATGGGGGGTTTATCCCATTTTAGGGGACAGGGATCTTGAAATTATTTATGAGATTGATTCGTGACCCGATATATGAGTGTTGCGGCACAAGTGGGAAGTCGGACGAAATTATTGCGCCCTTGAGTCTCTAAGGCATGTCAGGCTAGACACTCCGCTTCCAGATCCACTCTAATTCGTGCCCCTCATGCTCCCGAGATCCTAATTATAGAATTTAGCTTACAAAGTATCAAGGTCGCAAAAGAATATCATCGTGTAAAAAAAATCAACCCGAAACGGTTATAATTTGAGGATCCTATAACTGTTTGAAAACCTCCAAACTTGGATATTTATTCAAATACTAAAAAAAGACAATTGATTATTAGATGCTATTTACATTTATCAAAACTTCATTCTGGAAAATTTGAAACTTGCATAGAACAAACACGGTAAAAAAGCTTTTGATAGAGCACATGGAATCTACACATATCTCCACGATCTACCAAAGAATCGCTTAGAGATTAGACACGATATATCAAAGACCCAGTCGTCTAAACCAATGGGCTAGACAAAACATAGATTCGGGTTAACGCTGGTGCGCGCCTCACTAAGCCAGACATGCACCAGCATTTCGAATATTATCGGAGGTTCAGATCGAGTTCAATCTACTCAGCGTATTCTATCTTGAAACAATTGGTCATGAAACAGTTGCCAATGCGAATAATTGGTAACATTGAAACAATCCAATAATGAAACAAAAAAATCCCTATATTTAATTATGGCGAATCCCCATAATACATGACAACCCCCATATGTTGACAGGTTTCCTGTTCTGATTTGTACGTCGGTCATGCCCAAGCACTTCCGCTGACCTACTCATAAAAACCCAAGAAGAAAAAAAAAACCTTACAGAGCACTGTCCGCCGCGTGGGCGCCCTGTCATGTCTTTTTAAGCCTCAGATGTGCGTCTGAATAGTGCGACATTTTACTGTTTTGCGGTCTGTGAGGGGAATTAATGTCTCTTGGCATTTGATGAGATTCCACTGATATGTATGAATCCTAATTTGTCTCTCTTTTTCTGTCCCTTTGTGATATTGCTTATTTGTGTGACATTCTGGAGAGGGTGAATAAGGTGGTAATGGAGCCATCAGATTTACGTATCACACTCCCACCGTTTCTTGGTAATGTCCCTGAATCGAGGCTGTGATTACCCGATAATTGTGGCTACGGACTCTCTCGTAGGTGAGGCCGGGTTGAGTAAGGGTACTAATGACGGAATGTCTCGGAGCCATGGAAATGCCATGAAGGACTCAATTTTCTTCTCGTGGGTCGGGTCGGAAGGTTTCTTTCCAAATTCGATTTATATTCAGTCACGCCAGCGGCTAATTGCGACCGAAAATTGGGATTTTCGTCACCCGGTCTAAAATGGGGTTGTCACGGACGATGTTGGCACTAATGTAGTAGTTCGACATTTCGGTACACTGACCTAGACTGACCTCAGTGTATCACGTGAACCCATCTCAAATATCAAGCCATGGCAATTCACGCCTTAAGCGTCTCATCATTATCATCATCACGAGGCAGGAAGGCCTTCGCGTTGGTGGCACAAGACCGACCGGCCTTTCGGGATTAAGGCGAGATCGGAATATCAAGGATTCGGTTGTTGAGCGAAGATGCGGGGGTCTGGCGCCGAAACGCTCAGGGAGCAAAGAGGGATTGATTTCCGTTTGACCTCGTTTTGGGGCCGCCACTGTGGCCGCCACTGTAAATATGATAACAAATACGATACGCAGTTGCTTTGATGGTTTAGACTGTACCTTTATCTTGAACATATTATTGCTTTGGCTCTCACTTTTCTTTTCTTTAAAATGATTACTTTGGCCTCGCCTTGTTTAAGAATCGCACAAGAACACGTGATGATTTTTCTGAACATCATAGAATCTAGTTGTGTATCTCGCTAAGCGGTGAACATAAACGTTCTGGACCACGGTCTGAATCTTAGTCCCAGAATATGACTCTTTGCTTTTTGTTGTATCTCGATAATAATGTCCTGATAATCACCACAACAATAGCGGATGGAGTGGTTATCAGAACGAGTGCACAACGGCAACATTATCAATTTAGCGCTTTGCTGCCAACGTGATTAATAAACCCGACAGCAGAGAAACCATTGGTTTGGCAGCAGAAATGAGTCTCATTATATGGGTCTAATGATGTTTACTAGATCACTAAGTCAGAAGACTCAAAGGTAGTCTGTTAGTGGCTTGGTTACTCAGACATGAATCAATCGTTCACAGACTCATGAAACTGCCTTCACATGTCACTGAGTAACTGAATGTTTCATAATATGTTCTGAAGGGTGGCAAATGGGACAAATCTATGTAAAAAATCAAACGATATGTGAACTTCAATACATTTACTCTCATGAAATATCATCAAAACCTTCAATCGATCGGACTCAATGCAAAAGTTAGCATATCTTTTTTTAAAAATCAATTCAATTTTAATTGGCATCAACGTCACATGCTTAGCTCCCCTTTCACATCCTTTTAATAAACTCATCAAAGTCCAGCGAGAGTGGCTACTGCTCTGCGTTCAGTGACCCACACGCACCACTGTCCGTCCTTGCTTCACCTCCCTCCCCTCCTCTGTCCTCATGGTATGAGACTCTTGTTACTCATATAATGCCATTGAATGCCATTCACTCTCCCTTGGTGGTGTCTCTCGGACAACCCTGTCCGTTTAAGCCTTTGCTGCTGGTTGGTTGGTCATTTTGCAGTAGTGTGAGATGGTAAACAGGGGTGGTTATGTGATATTCATTTTTGATGTGATATTTTGCCTGTTCTAGATTATTTAATTGTTCTAGGTTATTTAATTATGAGATAAAATACTATTGGGATATCCTTCGTTTATATTTATCGCCTTTAAGGGATAGCTTGCAGAACCAACCGGGATACTGTTTATTAAACTGTGATATAATCCTGTGATACCATGTTAATGAATAAACCATGTACAAATATGAATGAACATGTGAATGAACTTTGGATAAAATTCAGAAGTTTCGGTAAGTTCGGGCAAATATAATTAATTTTGTTTTTATTAGGAATCATTATGCCTACTCGCAAGCTGTAGCCTCCCACGAGGAATAAACGTAAAGCAGACATTCCTTAGCAATTAAACATTATTTTTTATGTATATTATATATTTTATTGCATTGTGTGTTGCAGTGGGCAAGGTGGAGGAGCCGGGCAAAGCAGCTGTCGCCAACCAAAATGAGTCTGATCACTATGGCAACATGAACAACCATGACGTCATCTTCTTCCTTGGCAACGCGCCTGACAACGGTGAGTTACCAAATAAGAACTGTGTCCCAATATATAGTGCAGCTTCTAATAGGATGGAAGTCTTTGGCTGCATTCTAATTAACCTTTCATTTGGGAGCGCCAAATTGGTTGAAAGGGACTTTTTTCACGTCATTTGATTTAATGAAAAGTCGCCACTCCTTGATCTAAACTTAGATTGAACTGAATTCAGTACATCAGCGCCAGCAAAACAACTTGATTTAATCGTAAGAACATTAGAAGTGATCTTCATTACTGTGACAGCATTAGGTCCTATTTACGGGGGCAATAAGAGGATGCAATAATATCGGGCTATTAGGTTTTAAAGTCCGCCATACGAGCGGGTCAAAATGAGGGTTTATCAACGTATTGCGTCAATATACGTAAATTAAACTGGAAATATTAATCAAAATACATGGTCCATTACATGCGTATGAGGTGATTTGATAAGCTCTTTCAAGGTTCTATGCCTTAGAAATAAGGGGTCAAAATATTTCTTGCAGATGAAAGCGGACTGCTTGGTGCAACAGCGACACAAAATTTATAACAAAAAAAAACAATGTTTTTGTCCGTACAGCTGTATTTCTAAAAAAAAACGTTTAACGTAATTTTAAAAGTACTACGCTTGAACAAATATTACTCAAGTTTTATTTCAAATGCAAATTAACATCCTTGTATCGCTAACAAAAGAAGGGGGTGATTTTGGTGGGGTAGGAGCGAGAAGAAGTTAAGCGTGCATGCAAAAGCCACGTGATTCATTTGTTTCGACCGATTTCTTTTAATGAAACCACGCTGACTCTTAATCTCAACCTCAACAGTCAAAAGGGTGCTTGTGTTTTGTTATCGTACAATGAGGCTACAATGTTACTGTGGGAGGAAGTTATGAGGAGCGTTGATACCAAGTTTTACGGAGATCTGAAAATTCATTACCAAATGGTTTATCAAGTGACACCTCAACTCGTCAAATAAATTTATATTTCGCTTTGGTAACAAAAAAATATTTATAAGGTTTTATAGAGCTGAGAAGTGGCAACATCAAATATGAAGAAGATCTGTATTGAAATTAGATTAAGTTTATGTTACTGTTGATGTCAAGTTTCACAAGTAAATCAGGTTTTGAACAGGAAAATAAAGCTTCTTCTTTTACAAATCAATAAGTAGTTTAATCGTTGTTTAGCCAGTGATCACTTATGAATATCATCTCCCTACAACTTAGTAACCAAGCTCCGCACAACTCCTATCCACTGTATCACTTTGCCCACAGTGCCATAGGACGTTGTATCTTTCACCTCATCGCCAGTTCAACCGAGCGCTACAAGCACTGTCTAAAAAGCGCCAAACACGCTCTCATTTCAAGTTTTTTAAGCATTAACATTACAGTTTCAGACCAAGAAGGAACATATATTTAATATATGACATAAATATAATTGTTCATGAAACTAGTATAAATGGATTTCGGGTAGAAACAGTACTTTTCACTGCCAGGATATGATATTTTTATGCAAAAAGATTCAACAAAATGTTAGATTAAAACGATTCAGCATGATTCTTGAGATAATGCCACAATATTATTGGATTAAAAGCATAATTTATACCACAGTAAACGGATTCATATGATATTAGGCTTGAACAACAACAATATGGTGAAAGTAAACGCGTTTTATCGCGATATTTTTGTAGGTAAATATAGAACTTCCCTATTCATTTAACAATGTGGTGTTACTGTAAGGTTTAGTATAGCAATTAAATTGTTTTGTTAAACTACATACACCCACGGCAAGTATGGCGCTAACAGTTAATTGCAACTTGTAAACACTTCATTTACCCAGCGATCGATTTCTTGTCCCATATCGGCGCTTGCCTGAAACCAGGAAGCTTCTCCTATGGCAAATGAAACATTATTTTTGTAAATAAGAAAAGGGAAAGTGAGATTATTCGATAAGTTTAAAAATAGTTTATACGATTCATAACAATTATATAGGACTAAATAATAAACAGTGTCGCTAGGTGATTCAGGTACACTCCCTTGAAGGACACATGAACATAGACGTCTATATTATTAGTTATATTAATAACCGAAATAAAGCGCAAATAGGTCTAGTTATTATCGATCCTACTCGCACCGAATGAGTACCATTGAGGTGGCGGTTACCTTGCTCACACAACACAAGCAGTGTTATCATAAACAGCTGTCTCTTCTTCCGGCCAGCGCCAAAGCCCCCGATTTATGACTCCAATATGATATATCATGTGCTGCACAAACTGCTGGGGAAAAATACGCCGATGATAAAACATGATTTATTGATTAATCAATGGTCGCCCATACGTTCGCTGTCAGAGGGCAATGTCGTTCAATGATATTTTGAGTAGTCTATTTTGTGCTACAGTTACGTAAGCAACACTGGTAGTATATCATAATTTTTGTACAACGTATTTATTCTTGGAAGTAGATAAAATATTGCACTAATAATAAAGGAACTCATAAACTGTCAGCTCGCTGAACCTGATTAATGGCCATAGGTAATAAATGAAGGCAGTTCTGAGTTAAGCAAACAATGTTCAGCCTTTCGTTGTTATTTTGACCGCTACTAACCAATAAGGGGGCCTTTGTGCGAAGGCAAACTTGTGTTTAACAAAAATATTATAGAAACATTTGATTTCATTAAAAATAACTATTACACTCCATGACCTCGTGAAAATACCCTCATTAAAACATAAACCATTTGATTTGTTCACAGACACAAGTCGCCATGAGAGCGCCAAGAAACAGACCAGCGCCGTCGCCGCGATCGAAACTTCCACAGACGACGACCTTGACGACGACACTCCGAAATCACCGGAACCCATGTGCGCTGCCGAGACTACGTTGCCATGGAAACGCCAGAACGATACACCCCCTGTTTCGTCGTCAAGGACGCACTCGGCCATAGAGATGGCGGCGGTCAGCGAGCTTCCGGCCTGGATTGCCACGCCACAAGATGGCGGTGCGGTTACCAATGGCGATGCACTCGTTGCTAATGGTGATGTGGAAACCACGGAGCTTGATACCAGCGTCTTCTCAGCGGGCCAGCCCAATGGCGCCTTTGAGAAAGAGGCTGAAGAGCCAAAGGATATGTCAGGTTCGCCCAATGTTCAGGTGGTGATGGTAAATGGTGATAACCATGATGGTATTAATGGTATAGACGCTAACATTCAATGTGATAAACCCCAAAACACGCATGTAGATATTATTATAACAGAAGCTAGTCCACAAGTCGTGCCCAAGCGTAGCAGCTTGAAAAAGCAGCAAAGAGACAGTGATGACGATACCTCGCGGCATAAAGAAGTGCCAAGCGAGGAGATTGAGCCGGGTGAAAAGCGCCACCGCGATGACAGCAACCAAGAAGCCACCGCCGCCGCTGCCATTAAGAATACCACCAATGCAACCACAACCCCGTTCACATCCACGCCATATCAGCCTGCAGAGCCACCAGTCAAATCACGCGGTCATCACGCCGTCGTCACGCACACTACATCGTCACCCGCATTTCTCGAACAACACCACAACCGCCACGCTATCACATCCATATCCGCAGAAGACCCGTCACCCATTCCACCGCCCTGGCGCAACAACGACTCACCCGTCGAGCACGACTTCCACCAGGACGCCTGTAACACAGCAACCGATCGCGACAACACTGACAATGTCGTTCTATTCACAGTGGGCTCCCACGCCGAACTAACAGACGCCGAATCATCCGGAAGTCACCCGCATGATGAACCGGATGTCGCTGCGGCAACGACACTTCCGCCGCCATGGAGATCAGATCCCAGTCCTGTGCCGCAAGAGGGCAGGTCGGTGCCATCGCCTAATCTGCCGCCGTCGTGGAGGCAGCTCAGCACGGAGTCGGGAGCGATGAGGTGGGTATTGTTTGTGGCAAAATAAATGTTGAAATGTTTAATATTTAGAGTCTAGTTAATATTTTTAATCAGAAAACGTATAACGTTCTCAAACGTTTTTGATATAAAGGTAAATCAAGCTCGGATATAAATTAGATCTCATAATGTGGGTAAGCTATGATTAAGGTCTTTGGATATTGATAAAGTAAGATCAAGGTATACAATATTAAATTTTAAACATATGGATATATCGTTCGAAACCAGTCGATTTATAATATTTTGGCATTTGTATTAAAGCTTTTCTTTGCTACATACTTAGCCAATTACAAGCATTGCACTTGTAAATAGCTTTGGCGTTTAAAAAATCAGGCCAACAGCTGTTTTATAGACCAGACTGTTCTTAGGAAACATGCTAACTACATATCGATTCACTTATATGACTTGTAAATGTCAATGCCGATGCATAACTTAATGTATATAAAAAATCAAATAACATTCTAGCCCAACACGTGAAGCCAAAGTACAATTACTATAATTGATTTAAATAAGAAAATCAACCGAATTGAATTCAAATAACTTTTAAAACTCAATATCCTAAAGGTCATAGGCCTATATCTAATTTTGATTCACAATTCGATGTAAGTGTCTAACATATCTAGGATGTGATAAGTGTTTAACATTAGATTCATAGATACAGATTTACAATCAAATAAATTATGTCATTGTCATCTATAGATTAGACGTGTAACCATACACTTAACCATGACGTATTCGACTTAACATAGATGTTCATATAAGGTACTATTAATAACCGGTGGTGTAAGATGTGTCACACATTCATTATCGCTGTTGACACACTTTCAATGAACGTTTGACATCCCACAAAGAGATGTCGTTGTCTTGTTAAGGGCATATCATGTAGACCTCCTTTATTTATTATCTCCATCGCATCCCATTCAGGCCCCCCGTTACACACTTTGACTAAGACCCAAGCTACGTTGAAGGAGGGTAATCGTAGTACGTCCGCCTGATTAGCGTTGTGGACCATTTTGTACAATTAGCCAGAAAGGCCCCTTAACAAGAATGTTTGTAATATTAAGGCAAATGAACTGAACATGTGATTTCTACATAATAAGTCCAGTTTAATTGACGGAAAAGGTTATCCATAACAATATAATAGCCAAAATAAATCATCACGTGTAAAAGTAAAATGTGTAACAGCCAGTTTTCGTTAATAGTTGACGCACCTGCTTAAAGAGATAGTGTACAAGAAATTGACCGACGATTCTCGTAAAACCCCTTTTACTTGCAATTTCCAAGAAATGTCGGGGGGTATCGCAATTAAGTTATCTTATATTATAACATTTGACGCATTTTCGCTCAGTGACGTCCGCAGGTGCAAGCTAAAATCTTAATACATTTCAACAAATATAGTCTGATATACATATTCATTTTGTAGGCCATGTACATGCAATTTTGATGACCATTTTAACTTACTGTCTCCTCTCTTCCAAAACAGATCTCCATCTGTAGCCGCCACGCTCGACTCGATGATGCCGCACCCTTCATGCCACAGCTTCCGGCTGAGCGAAGCCGAATCGCATCACTCGCTGCACATGATGCACATGCACAAACTCATCGACGCCCAACCCCATCCCCACCCGCATCAACGCCCACCCGCCAACGCCAGCCATGGTGATTTACGGGATCTCATTGAAGACACAGAGGAGCTGGATCTGCCGGATGCTGATAGCAATGAGCGGGTTTTTAACTGGATTCTGAACAATGAAGCGGATCCACAGTTGCCCGTGAATGATCTCGATTTGGATCAGGTGGACTTTGAGGAGATGCGTGTGCTCGAGTTGCAAAGGGATAAGGCGCTTGGTGCGGATAGGGAACATGAGGTTATATGGTCGGCGGATAAGGCGCGAAGGGAAATGAGGGATCGGCAGTGTAGGGAGAGATTGAAATCGCTGCAATCCGGGTCGTTAGAAGTTGAGGAGGAAGAGGGTGGGGATGAAGATGTAGAGGGAGATGTAGATAGTGTTGCAGTACAGGATGAGACGTCGTATTTGTAGCATTTTGTATGTGGGGGTGTATTTGAGGTTTATGGGTGGGGAGGGGAAAGGGGTGTATTTGTCTTTGTGCATTTGTGATCTATAATAAATTAGTGATATATTTCTATTACAACATCTGTTGCTCAAAAACAAAACGGCAGACGATAGTAGTGGGAGTGTAGGATAAGCAAAAATATGGAATAAATCTGATTCATATGTAGACCTATATGTCTATATATGAGCAGTCGATTACTTTATATTTTGCTCGTAGTCTACAGTTCCAAAACAGTGCCTTATAGTCTGTGTATCCAAGAACAAAGGTCGAGCTCGTCGTTAACAACTGACCAGCCACTGAGCTCCCTTCACGATCCATATTTTTATTGGGTTTTAATATTTTAACGCTTTTCCCGCCACGATTTGCTTGCAGTTAACACCTTATATGTAAACAATCTTTGCTTTCATTTGCCAGAGTATAACAGAATGATTATGTAACAGTCCCAAATTGTGTATTTGAAACATGAATTGTTTAAAGGCACTTACTATGTAATATAAGGTTAGAAACTCATTTTTGCAGATTTCAATATAAGTCCGTTTTGTTGCTATTAATGAGCACATCTAGATAAGACTTGAGCCGCTTTATTATCAGTTACCCATATGTATTACTGTAAAATAAGTGGTCAAATGAATTGCTCAAATTTGAAAATCAAGCATGCTTAATGAAATAATTACTTCGTGTTTACACATTCCGTATCATTATGAGCTCATTCAGTCATCAGTGATAGTGTGCAATACATAAGTGCATTGTGCCATGTCTTTCATAGTCCATTTACATTAATGTCTTGAGAGATTGGTTGGGTTGGTATCATCTTTAGGATGCTTCGTTTGGATACAAGAGGGTGCTCTATGATGAATAGGCAATTTTATTTGGAAACAGTTAGGCTATTGACATATGTAGGATTATTTAAACAGATAATGAAGTTGTCCATCAGGCGTATTCAATTATTGCTATCATTACATACTCGAAAAAAAAAAAAAAAATCATTTTAGCGCAAATATGGCTAAAAATGAAATAGCTAATCACATTTTAAAAAATCAAATTATCCATATTTGTTTCGTGCAAAGAGTAAATATTTCTTACTTCTATGCAACTTGCATTCAGGCAAGAAAATCATTTCAATATACAGGTAGCGCTGAAATGCAGGGAATGTGGTGTCTTAAAGTCACCGTTTGCGTCTTTTTTAATGTGTTCATATGTGTCATTCGAGTAATGACAGTTTCATTATGTTATTAATACGTTCATGGGATATACGTTAGATTCACTAATAAAATGATAACTAATATAATGACTAAAAATAAGTTTTATTGCAAAGGTAAATCTTGAAATATAGTTTAAGAGGTATTGTTTAAGTCATCGTTTAGTTTAATGAAATTGAGTGAAATTAAGTGTAAATGGTAATTGATAAAGTAATAATTGTCCATTTAAATAAATCAAACTGCTGTTATTGTATTGAGAATGCGTAAATGTCGGAAACTTTACATTCCAAATAGAACATGTAGAGGGAATTTATTTAAAGATCATGATATTGAGAAATTATTTTCGCTGATAAGATCAAAAGTAAGGTTATGTTAACTTGTTCAATCAATAAAACATTCTTTTTTTTATCGCGTGCTTGTGAATCGTGTCTGGTAAATCAGTTTGTGAGTTTGTTTGTATGCATGCACGCCATAACATCGCATTCGTTCTAAACATTTTTTTTATAAAGTGCAAATTCGAGTTATATTTAAGTTTCACATGAATTTTATTATACTTATTGTTCAATGTCATTAATATGAATAAAACATAAACCTATAAGAATAAAACTGAAATAAAAACCGGACGTGTTTTTTTGTTTTTTTTTTTTCTCTTAAACATACACCATTTAGTTACATAAGATACTTTTATATCACCTAGATTACTTCACACAATAACGTATTCATTGTGTTAATAGATAAACTCTCGATAACGATTGATATAATAAGCTCGTCTGTTTTACATCATATCACTAAGGCTTATTCTTTCTGTTACTGAAAATTTCTATATTTAAATCCGAATTACCATTTTAAAACATTTTTACATTCCCAATATAACAGCTACATCCATGCCTATCACCCTAGCAGAACCGTTACTTTCCCCTAATCATTGCATTAAACCATAATCACCATGACATTTGAGTGGGACTCTTTGCAAAAGAAAACCATATTTGATAATTTTGGCAAAGAAAACATTTTGTTTCATCAAATTATTTGTCCTATCATTGAAAATCAAAATTCTAAAATCAGGGTGTCAAGTGCTCCTACTTTCTCCTATATTCTCCTATATTTTGGGGGTCTCCTACTTTTCTCCTATATTTTAGGGCAATCTCCTATATTCTCCTATATTTTCATCTTCACATGATTATTTGTTATCAAAATCACTCAAAATAGAGTTTGTTTGATTATTCAATTGCATATAATGTTATTTTTTGTGGTCCTAAAATCGTCTTTAGTAGTTTATCTTTACATTTTGTTTTCACTTCCGTTGTTCTACTGGTATATTGAATATTTATCAATTATTTCATGTTTGACGTAGTTTTTATAAAGAAAACATAAGACGCGTCACAGGGCTTTCCACTTGCCGTATTTTCCCGATGACGCAATAATTACGTCACAATGCTTATTTTCATACGTAAGCGCATATACTGTATTGCGTAATTTGTATTCTAAATTTTACCCTCCCGGGTGGCATGTAGATGGACGTTTCAAGTCAAGAAAATTCATATGTTTCGGTTTTGAACAGTACGCTTGGTCTTATTTATTTTTCCAATTTAACAATACAAACACAAAAAAAAAAACTGTAAAATATTTGCCCCTCGGGAAACCGCCCGGAAGGTACCTCAGGCTTCGCCTTCGGTCCCTCCCGGACGGTCCCCTCGGGGCAAATATTTTCCCGTATTTTCCTGAAAACATGAAGTATTATTATATTATTATGGATTCTCTTATAAAAAATCGCTCGCGCCCTCGGCGCTCGCATATTTGAAAGTTACCTTTAAGTGCTGGCTCGCGTCTTCGACGCTAACATGCTAACTAATTATTGTTCTGGTTTGCTATGAAGTGCCAATTTAAATCTTGGATCAGGGAGAAAATCAGATGAAATCATGGAAAAGTTAGGGAATCAGAACTGACTGGTCACCCTGTACATGGCTGCATTCGGACTGCGCCATCGAGGCGAATGATGCAGAGAAATTGACACGAGTGCCCATTCAAAAAGAAGTTCTACCGCAAGGGCGCAATGATTTTCTCTTGAGTGCTGGGTTTTGGAATAGATGCACCCGATTATCAAATTAAGATGTCATATATTCTCCCAATTTTCAAGTCAAACTCTCCTATATTCTCCTGTATTTCAGGTCAAATCTCCTATATTTCTCATATATTTCAGGTATAAATCTCCTATATTCTCCTATATTTTAGGTCTAAATCTCCTATATTTTTGCCCATCTCCTATATTTTTTGGGTCACTAGTCGCTTGACACCCTGTAAAATATTAAAACATATAATATATGTTGGCAAATATACCGTAATTTTCCGCATATAATACGCATTATTTTCTTCGAAAATCATGCCTAAAATCGGGGTGCGTATTATACGCGAAAACATCGGACATCAATATTTTCATATGGATTTTTTTCTTGAGCAGTGTATCTGTCTATCATTTGCGTTAATGGTAATAACATAATGCCGCATATTCAACATCAAAAATCTCTACGATACTTGAAAAATCGATTCTACGAGGATTTTCTATAATTAGGATGTATATTTCATATGGTCAAAAACTGAAAACATAGCAAAAAATAGAGCAACAATATTTTCAAACTCGGGGTGCGTATTTTACGCGGAAATATGGATATTTTAACATTTTGTGGGCAAAAGTCGGAGTGCGTATTATACGCGGGTGCGTATCATACGCGGAAAATTACGGTAAGTTTAAAATGCTTTAATGTGAAGAAAAAAACAAAGAATTTATTTACAGTAGTTTATCTGACATCCTTTGAAAAAAAACATACAAATGATGGCCTGCCCAAACATATTTTGTGAGATCTGTAGAGATATAAACTTACGATGGTGCAGAATATCGTTTTTAAATATTCAAAAACCAGCTTGTAATAAAAAACGATCAAAATGCCACCGAATTCGACAGCCTTAGTCATTTTTTGTCACGAATAAAATATTAAGTTAAATTTTGGTGGCTTCATAGCACTTTCGGATGTATCTGCTCGAAAAGTCAGTTTTTGGAAACTTTTTGTCCGAAATCGTTTTGGTTGGACACTTAGTCCCCAATTTTAGTCCTAGGACTAAGAATCAACAACTATTGATTTCATATTTTATGACTCCAATAGAACAATTTATATTTATTATAATATATATACTAATTATATTATATTATGAACGGAAAACACTAATTGTATCAACGAAATCATCAGACATCACTTTTCATAGTTGTTTAAAATATTCATAATTTCTTATACATAAATATATCATGTACTTCTCAAAATAATTGAAGGATCCATTTTAGGGGAATTGGGTGAGCATTGTCGATGAAAAAAGGGTCCTTTTCGGACAAATGAATCTTAATATTGCAAAAAAGACATATTCTTAAATATTTATTACATTTAAACACAATGTTAAAAGAATTTTCGTTTTCGAATCAAACACAATATCCCCAAATTCAAAGTGATCGAAGCAATATAGAAACCAATTTGTGTGATTGTTTAAAAAAAGGAAGCGATTCGAAAATAAAATCATACATTTGAGAGTTCAATTACTGGAAACTTGCGTCCTTTCGCACTCGTTCTGGTGTTGCTTAATGCTACGCATCTGTTCCCGTATGCGAATGTGCTAATCACCGAATGGTATATATTTCGAAATTAAAACGAACTAGGAAGTCATGAAAAAAGGATCTGATTCAAAAACACCAAAAAAATTATACCGTAGGTTGGTGATCAACATGTTATAGAATGGTTACCAACCGTAGTAGATCGCCATTTATGTAGTAGAATGAAATCTGATTGCCAGGGGTGGTATGGTAACCTTGGGAGCATATCTTGTTTCAGCTTAATCTCAGTATATAAATATCGCAGATTTTTTAAAATTAGATATGCGTAGAATTTATTGCCGGGTTTAAACATGTTTTATCAAAATCTTTAGACATAGAAATATGTCCATTATCCACGATATTAGGTGGTGATACAAAGGCAACATACAGAACACCGATGGAAACAATAGTTTTAAACTATAAACTTTACTTACAGTGACATTTTTAGCGTCGTTTCTTGATCTTAACATTTAACGATGGGCACAGGTAATGCTCATGCTTGCAAAATTGAATTGATATCAATGATAACCTTTTCGCTCAATGTTTATTAACATAAATTTAAACATTTATAAGTCATGACACTGTGTTATATTCAACAATATACACTTACCAAATTGTGTATCCTTTATTGATTCGACCATGCTAATTTCGAATCTGATCTCAGAAATTCTGTATCATGTCAATTTTGTTTGTAGTTTCGAGTTTTTCCATTTCTGCGCATGACGTCGCGCGCACGCCCTAAGTGGCCGCTTTTGCGCAACGTGAGCACAATGTTGTGACGCGATTGCAACTCTTCAGTATGTGCAAAACAATAAGTGAGTATTCACTTAGATACGGAGTACATGTCAATCAATATCATCCAATCAAAAATAAGATAACCATGTTCCTTATTCCATAAAAAGTATTTCAAGTCAAAAGTCAAAACGAAACACGTGTTGAGATAATACATATAATGTTGATTTAGAAAACTTATAGAAACACTTAAAGGTATGACATATTCACATGTGTTTGTTGATTAATTTTAAAGTTATTCTGCAAAAATTATTTATAATAAAAAAGGTTAATATTAATCATATGATAAATTTGATTAAACTTAAGCAATAATAACTGCTCTATCGAGTCAAATTCTTGTAAATGGGATGATTGAATGAAAGAATACCTGTCTTAGTTATTATTTCTGATTTTAAGCTTTCTTTATTTTCGATTACAGCATCAATCAAAAAAAGGAAGAACGTCAATTTATGAGATAAAAATGTCGGGCTCCTGGAAAAACGATCCAGAAAAATGTTATTTCATATGTGGCGAGGTTACATTTTAAAACGGAGAAAATAATTATAACTTCCCGTATTTGAAAAAAAAACTATATGAAATTTTTTTTGGATGCGAATTAGGAGACTAAGATAAGCCTTGGGCCCCACATATATGTTGCTATAAGTGCTCTTTGTATATTTCGAACTGGTTTAAAGGATCCGGT
>LQRL01174559.1:8317-18462 GCA_001703475.1 Hydroides elegans
AACACAACAACCAACACTGACCTCAAGCACTAAACCAGATGTGACCCGATTACCAAGAGTTTCTTGTTTTCTCGACCTTTTCAAGACAACAGATAATGAGCGCATGCTTGCTCAATAGGACTAAACCAACGTAACACGAGTTTTAACATAAGCTCGTTAATTGCAGCGTTTGCGTTAATTGATGACGCTATGTACATTTGAGGATTAGCTCCGAAACGCGCTTTACTACACTCATTACGCATTGCAGCTTGCTTTTGGTATGTTGGTAGTTGTAGCAAGATACACCATGTAGCGTATGCGGCTGAGGAAACCGTATGATTTTGTCTGCGCAAGTGTCTTGTTTCATGTTATAAGACATGCGAAATTTCGTTTCGGACGGCGCGAGTTTCGTTCGGAAGGACAATCGCGCATCTCAACCCGGATTTACAAATATTTGTGTGGCCCCTTCAACGAATTTATTGACATGTGCTTTCCCCTGAACGCGCTGTCATATAAAAGAAACGTAATCAAAACATAATGCTTGCATTGTTTGATTTTTTATGCTATCCGGAGATACAGTGGGTCAGAATTACCAGTTATCTTTTAAACTAATTGTATATAGGGATGCTACAAATATTTTCTTTATTGAAAGTCGCCACTCTCAAATACCATGTACAAGAATCCATATAGGTACCAAGATTTCCTAGCATATAACCCCTCAATGAAAGCCAGCCAGCCATGCCAATCTACCAATGCATTCCAGCATACACACCTTAGCGTGTGACCTTTAGCCAGAAGCTCATCCTTTCTCTTCTTCTCATTAAATGGCATCACTCCATGCAACCATGCTGCATAAACAGAGGGAGTGCATCATAGACAAGTCAAACAAATAAACAACGACCCGGAGAAGAACTGGACAGGTGGTAGAAGGCTCAAATGTTTGGTTATTGTGGAGGCGTGTTAATAGTCCGGCTTTATTTTGGGAAACTCATTGCTATTTGTACTAATGTAATGTAGCATCACGGAGCTTATAGAGGCTCTTTGGTAGCATTGAGGCCCATTGGGCTCCTTTAGAAGTAGCCCCAAACTACATATCACTCGCCATTGTGTCGATTCAAATGTGCCCTTTCGTTATTTAATCACAGTGCAAAGTATAACATGGTTTACAATGTAAGTTTATATTCATAAAAGAAAGTGAGGGGGTCATAAAGTTGACTTATGTATACCCTTGTTGTTGTTTAATCTTTCTACAAAGCATGACCTAAATCTACATCAATCTACATTGGGGACATACTTTTGATGGGTTATAAACTTTAGGTAATAAATAATGCTAATTTTAACAGCAGGGACATCATTATAAACACGAATAGAACCAAGGTTATTCACACGAAATTTCAACTGCGTGTAATCGAAACAATATCGTCACAATCAATTTTGTAACGGTCTTTTGTTATCAATCATTGTCCTCTTTTTACCAAAATGGGAGTTCTCGAAATTGAGATGTGGACCTGTCAACGATGAATTGATTTCTTGTTTATAAATAGAGATATTGGGCTCGAAAATGTTGGCTAATATGATCATGATCATTGGTGTAAATTATTGAATTGCAAAAATCTGTTAATTCAACTATTTTAATGAATTGTTTCCCTAATTCGATAGAGAAAGGGGTTTGCGCATTGAATTCGAAAGGGAAAATGATAAGCGGCAGCCACATACCAAATTGATTGCACCGATAGGTTATGCAACAATATTTGGCCAAAGAATTTCGATGTGATGGGAAAACAGGAATCAAGGCCTAGCGGTACCGATTATCCAAAACCGATGGGGGTGACAGGGTCTAAGCTCAAGGCAGTACGTCGCCTATTGGTCATCAGCTTTACACATCGCAATCTGAAGCTCTGTCATAATGATATTCCGCTTATTGGTGTTCAAGTTCAGGGTCTAGAACGGAAGGACCAACAAGCATTGAGTACGGGTAGTGTTTCATCACATAAAGGCTACAGCTACACTGGTTTGCAACATTTTATAGGCAAATACGGTACTCCATCTGAATACGAGTAGCTTTAAAGAGTTGCGCCTTAAAGAATAGCTTTTAGTTTAGCTAAGAAGCCATTTCATTTTACGCCAATTTTTCGAGTCATGGGCAAAAAACAGAGATGTCAAGGAGATATGACAACTCTTCTTCAAAACGCATCTATTTATCAACAAAAGCTCACAAGTGGTCGTCCCATCTTCAGACTGACCCATCGATAAGTGCCTGCTATTATCTCAATGGTCTTTGCCGAGCTCTTGAGGAGAAAACGGGACAAAAAATACGAATGCATCGGCTCTGATGATAGATACATCATAAAAATAGATAATGGAATACATTCTACTTACTAATCGTATAAACAGATCGTTCAAAGATAATGCAAATGCGATTTAGAACGTTATTAATGTATCTCTCAATGTTGGTATATGAATGAGGTACTCTGGTACTGATTTCATATATGTCGTTCTGATTAGTCACAAGTATTGTCATAAAAAACCCAGCCGGTTATATCATTTCCTCAACAGAGGGGAAAAAGGATACAGACCGGGAACCGGGTAAAAATATATATGAAAGAATATAAATCATTTTAGTTTCAAGTATCTTTCGTATTTTGATCAGTCTGTGAAGTCACCGCCACTTATCACTGACCCAGTTCTCAAGGTTCTGCACTTAAAAATTTATGTTGTACAGGTGTATATAAAAACAAAATCAAAGTCAAACATGAAGTCATCATTCATTTACTTTGAAATGTTTGATTTCTCATAAAGATATTGACAGCAACATTAAAAGTATTGAATATGAGTGGTGTTATTGCACTGGTCAGGCCAAAATAATTCCATTCAAGTAGCTGCATTATTGCGAGCAAATATAATTCTATACTATATTCAATTTGGTGTCTTATAATGAATGATGCTACATGAAGAAGTTGCCATATCTGGCCAAATAGATACCGGTACATATTTAACTGAATTTTAATCACCACAAAACTGCATCGCAGACTCTTCATACAATTACTGGACTTCCAAAGCCAGAATCTTAAATCGATTAACACACTCTTTGAATAAGACTAGGAGCGTAGGAAGGCATCTCGAAGAGACCAAAGCGTTGCAATTCAAACTGTACCATCTTATTTCCAAATAGGTTAAATTTATAGAACACATACCTTTGATTTGGACGCCTCGAGGTACCAGAACTTGACATGGCGTGTTCCCACCGTCACGAAGTATGAGCCGTCTTCGGCGAAAGACACGTCTGCTACCTGCAAAATAAAAAGGGAATTCATGTCATGTTGTAATGTTATTTTGAAAAACATTACTTAGTGAGTTGTTAGTCCGGAAGATCATGGAGTCCCTGCATCTCTCTTTCTGACTCACTCATTTACTCTGTCTCCCTCTTCCTCGCTCTCTCTTTCTATCTATCTATCTCTCTCTCTCTCTCTCTCTCTCTCTCAATCTCTCTCTCTCTCTCTCCTCTCACCTCTATCTCTTTATCATTCCATATTTAATTCTCTCTCCCAACCCCCTCCCTCCCTTTCTCTTACTCTCTCCCTTTCTCTCGTTTATCTCTCTCACTCACTCCCTCTATTTGTCTATTTCACCTATAATACACATTTTTTTCTCTATTAGCCCATATTAGATCACTCTTTCTTTCATATGCGATTGCGTGACCAAATACATAATTCTAGTCATTGAAAAATCCATCTACTTTTATCTAGCTACTTAACTAACGAAATTATATAAACCATAAAACCGCTTACACTTTTTCATATTTGTTTCGTAGTTCAACGATTGCCGAGAAGGAATGGCTGCCCCAGGCAACCCGCTATTTAAGACATGTACTTTTACAATATCATTTATGCAATACGCAATAAGGGTAGGAAAAAAAACCTAAATGATTCGAAACACAAAAGCATGTGCCAAAATATGTAGGTTTCATTTGTAAAGCTCTAGTAAAGCACAAAGACACATCATTTAAGCAGTCATAACAAAACAACCAGTAATTACATCAGATTCAATAAATTTCATTTTGACATCTTGCACATTTTCCCCGCATACCGTATCCCTCATTACACCATTATTTTAAAGCTATAAAGATTATGGTTACAATAGGGTTGTAATCAACATACGCAATATGTGGCCTAAAACAAACTTGCTGAAATATGAACCTTATAAAGCACATCGAAATTACCGATTGATATTGATATTTCAAATAACTTGTTATGACGCGAGATTCCCCGTCTTGAATTAAAATATAAAAGTTTCAGTGTCAGTTCGGTACAAATGACGGGACATCAGGGTTCCAAAATTACAGGTGTCCTATAAACATAAACCATTATCATCGAGCCATCATTAGCGGTTGAGGCTGAATATCAAAAAACGAATTCTGATTTTGGTCCATAAATACGTCAGTTTGATTATGGTGTTATAAAATGTCAATTTATGGTGAAAACCATTAAAATTGAAAATTCACGATTCTTCACGATTTTATTATATTAAAGAAATCTATGGGGGAAATTATGACATATTTTCACAATAATTCAATGCAATTCCACTCAAGTCTGATTTCACAAGATGACATTCTCTTTATCTTATTAACCATAATCATTCACAATTTGCCTTTTTAAAAACAGCTGCCTTTTTCCCCTCTCGTCTCTTTCGAAAATTGATAAGCTATTAAGTTTATGTCTACGGTGTAGTACTTTCAAATCAAACATTGGCTTTTGGGAGTTTTTTATTTATTTGTCAAAATGGCGGGTTATAATTTATGATCACGTCATATAACAGTGCTAGCGACATTAAACGATTGCCTGTGCGATGTTTATCATCTAATAAAAGCTTAAGAACATTTCTTTCTTTTCAGTATTTTGAAAAAGTTGTAATGTAATCAGTAAACGGTGCCATCTAAGGAGAAATTGGCAGAGCTGCTAAGTTCATCAAACATCTGTGATACACAATGGAAGATACAAGAGACCAAATGAATTAATTTTTGTAGTTTCGATATGTAATAAGGTTGATCTTGTTCTAAAGTAGCAAAAAACAAATTCATAATGATTTGAAAATGACAGTTTTGTCGTACCTATCATATGAGCAACCAACTGCTACAGCTTAAACACACATACCATGAGTTGCATATTAAGGATGATAACTCAAAGTTTGTTCGCCCAACATAGTCGTTTTGCGTATTTAGAGATCATTCATTACTCATACCTTCGATGTGACTTTGTTGGATGCCACTTTGCCCTTGCCTTTCCAGTTCCACACATTGACTGTCATGTCGTGCTGCGTACCCACGGAGATGATGTACTTCATGTTGGATGAGAAGGCCTGCAAGTGGAAGAGCAAAAAGTTATTTACATGAACATATCCTGGTATTCAGGTTTTAAGTTTCAGTTTATAGGTTTCCAAGAATATGAAAGGAATAGTATAGCAAGCTAATCGAAGAGGTATAGTCGAATACTCGGCAATATTCATAAAGCCCCGAATCAACTGTATCCAGAATGAGTCTATTGTCCAGTAAGAATTGATCGACCATTATTAGACGCGAATGTTGCAAAAATGTATAAATGTGGTCGAAGCATGAGGAATCATATAAATATTTACCCTAATCGGTTTACTACCTACTTTTCTTAATATTGTTGCCATGCGAATGTAAAATCGATTTGTATAAACCCTAGCCACTCCCCGCCTATATATTATCTATAGATACGACCCGGACATTCTGTATTTCCCAATAAATACGTACCACACAGCTGATGCCGAACTTGTGTCCCAGGAACTCGCCAACCTGCGTACACGTCTCCGTCTCCCACACGCGTACCATCGGTTGATGGCCACTCTGCAATCGAAAAAATGCAAAAATAGCATAATAACTTAGCGTGCGCTCTACGTGTAGTTGCCGTGCCAGGGTAGCTACTGAACAAGGCAAACAAAAGTTGTTGTCACCACAAATGACGACGAATGATTGGAAACTTTAGGCTACTTTAATCGCATGATCATGCATTGCAATATTTATCAATGGTTAAACAAATTTTGGAAATCAAAAAGAACATTATTCCAAGACTCTGTCTAAAAAAAAACGTCGAAAATTCACTGATAAGGAGATACCCCCGTACAGCATTATGAATGAATTCCACTGCTTATAACAGTTGAATGTAGATTAAAGTTATTCCCTTTATTGCTTATCAAATTCAGTTTAAAAGACTTATGCAGCCACTAAAACAACTTTGGCATTTCATGATTTGACAATTGAAGTTACCCTGAAACCGACACGCTTAATTAATATGCACACATCTTTATTGTTTTAAACAATTCAACAACCGATTAAAATAGGTTTTACAAACATGTACAGAGGTCATGGGTAATTAACGGGAAAAAACATAGAGCTGAATATTTTGACTATAGATCTGTTCAGCAATATCTGAAAAGCCGTGCAACCTTCAGGATTGCAACATAATACATGTAGTTCTAATCAAGACAACACATTGTGGTCAGCGTATCAAGGATAAACCTGTAGGGCATAGGGGGAAGGTTTAAATAGAAAAATAAATCATATGTTTATCAAACCCTCAAAGTGCTTTAACATTCAGTGCATTTCTTGGGTCAAATTATTTCAATTTTAGGCTTGCGTTCATAGTGATTTTCGAAAGTTATTACGCTCCGCCTCAAAGAATTATTGACACAATAAACGTTAGTTATTTGGCCAAAGTAACGAAGAGGTAGGAAGGCAGAAGAACGAGAAACAAAGGAGACTAAATTTAAGGAATTACCCAGATGCAAAAAGGATCAAGCTGGAAAAAAAATCCGGGAAAATGTGCACAGTTTAAGTTGAAAGAGGAGCTAAAGAAAGAGGTGATCGAAATTGTGGGGTCGGGAGTAGGAGGAAGCGGTCAAACTGACATGGAAGAAAGAGGGAGTAAGGACTTCAGGGGAGCGGAAGGAAAGATTAATCATTAAGGAGAATGGATAAAGCTGACCACACAACTGAACCCCGGGTACAATGTACACGATAAAGAAGAAAGGAGGGGGTAGGGACTTAAGGGGAGCGGAAAGAAAGATTAATCATTAGAGGGAATGGATCAACCTGACCACACAATGGAACACCGGGTACAATGTGTACGATAAAGAAGGAAGGATGAGGTAAGGACTAAACCCCGGTAGAAACAGGAGGGGTTCAACATAGAGGAGGAGGGAGGGGGTAAGAGGAAGATCCAATTCTCACCTCTCCAGTGACGAGGTGTTTCCCATCTCCACTGAAAGCGAGGCTGGTGATGGTCTTTTTGGAGACATTGTAGATGTGCGACTGCTTGGTTTTCTTTGCGTTGTAGAGCACCACTACACATCTGAAATTAACAAATACATGCTCAGTCATTATTTTGTATATTCACATGAATCTACATTGAACATATTTAATCGGTTTGTACCAGCAAAATGTAAGAGCGGTTGGTTTTGTAAGGATTTAAATCAAATCAATGATACTCAGTCCTAGTTTAGCGACACATTGCTCGTTGATAAAATAAACAGTGAACCGGAAGCTAAGACAGTGTTACAATGTCATATACGGTAATCTATAGGTCGAACCATCATATTATAAGCTTGCATTTTGTCTAATTACTGCTAATCACATAGAAATACCATGTAATATGCAACTATACATAGCATACGATCGTTCAAACTAGAAATTGCTTTGATAACCTTCTTATGTTACGCAACTGAATTTCTCGTTGCTTGGGGCAACTATTAATGAAGATGAAGCTTGACAGACTAGACAACCGGAATTTTTTGATCGATAGAGTCCTTTTTTGTCGCAGTTATGACGGTTCATTTTATACATGTTATCGAGTCGCGTGTTTCGTTAATTGTTGTATAGCGGTGCACAAATGACGGTGTTAAAAGCTGATTAAATTCAAGGTATTCTTTTCTATGTAATATGACAAAGGTTGTAAAATTTCGAAACATACATAGAAAGAACAATTATGTCAATGCAGTTTCGAAACGCATTCCAATGTTAGTAGCTGATGATAAAACGGTCAACGCACTGTTGCATTGTGTGTATTTGTTGTATTTAAAGTAATTTTTATGCAATATAATCCTATAAAACTTCGTCAGGCTATATAAAAAATCTAGATGCAACTACGTTTCTTGGGACTGATAGGTTTCTTTGAGTTTTGGAAATACATGACATATAGTTGAACGTTGTAACATTTGATTTTGTCTGTGTGTTTCATAGTGGCCATATCATTGAAGACAAGATGACAATAAAATGAGTACTCACTTAAAAGCAACTTAAAAGCTATCCCCTAAAATTTTATATACGGCAATCATAAACATAAAATTGTTTAAATTGAATACTTTATAAGAAAGGTGTTCATAGTAAGTGTTGAGCAAAAGCGACGGGATAGTCCCAGGGCCTTGGTTTAAGTCCCCACTTAACAGGACACTCTTTCCCTAGGCATAGGATGACAACATTTGCTAAGGCATCATGTTTGAATGTTATATTTTACCAATCTCCTGGAATGTCTTTATATAAACTCGAGGAAAAAAACATATGGACAGCCTTGTAAATTGGAGGTTAATCAAAGAAATATAGGTCACGTGTAATTGGCAACTCAAATATTGACGTCAGGCAACTTAACATGACCGCTTTGTTGATCGACATCAAATATATATTTGATATATCAATTTTTATTTTGAAAGCACATTTTTCGTACCCCTTTTCTATTTCTTCTAATAATTCTACAACATAAGATATGACTTTTCAGTAAGGTGTATGCGTTTGTGTTTAAATATCGTCATTCAAAAATTGACATGGCAATAAAACATCTAGACATTGCATATAACCACGGAATAACCATCTGTTTTGAAACAATCGCCAATATATAACATCACCTCTGCCAAGGAAAAATTCATCAGCAATTCCATAACAAATAAAATGTAAATTAATCGTAAAATCAACTTCGAGGACGAAATAGTATAACGAAATGATGAAGTCAGAAAAAACCTAAAGCACAATCAGTTTAGCGTGAAAATAGTGAAGAGACACTATACACCATGAACTTGAAGCCACGATCACGCTTGTTAGTTCAGGGAGAGAGAAAAAACAAGATTGTCAAGGACAATGACCCAGCTTTACTTTAAGCTCTTCAAGCACTAGCAAACACGTTTTTGTTCATTGTTTTAATGAGACTTAACAGGTAAGTGTTAATGCATAGGCTGGTATAGAAGTCATATGTTATCCATTTGTTTTACCATCTGCATATAAATAAAAATATAAAAACTATTTATTTGTTTATAACATTATACCATTATCTTTAGGAATCGGTTGTACAAGCTGGGATTCGAAACCGACGACTTTATGACTGTGTCCGATGTTATATCCCTAAGCTATAGGCCCATGTGCGATATGAATTAACATACACACAATATGCATGAGTACATTATGAACCAGACATCTATATCTAATCAGACTTACAGATAAGATATGGCTATCTACTTAAGGCACCATACATGATAATATTATTTCTTGCATTTTCTCAAGGAAAAATATTTTCGAGCTGAATCCAGGATCGAACCCACGACCTTTGGGACATGAAGCCGAATACACAACTGACTGAGCTATTCGGCCAGTGTGTAACAGCTGTGATTCAAACAGTCGATAAGTTCAACAGACATAAAAATCAATAACTTGAAGTCAGAAGGCATGAATCAAAGAGAAAAATGCCCGTATCCATCATTGGAATCAACCAACACAAGAGCCCCCGCATGACCAACCATTCTGCTTGCGGCAGGTTTGGTCGTGTATAAAGTAATACACGCCATAAGACCTGTCTTACCGATAGCATATGGTATATGGTCATGCGGAATGGGCTAAATAGACTTTTGAGTGTATAGAAGACCTGGCGATAATTGCGAAGTCCACCATGGCGACCACAGTGGTACGATTGTCATCCGGAGCACAATTTGGATTGGGGACACCATAAGGAAGCTTTTGTTAAAATTTGGAAGCTCTACGACCAAAAGTGTGGGAGGAGATAGGTTAAACAGCAAATAGTTTTTTACTATATAGAAGACCAAAGTGGCGGTTTTTGCGAAGTCCACCATGGCGACCACAATGGTTCGATCGTCATCCGGAGCACAAT
>LQRL01174560.1:1218-13249 GCA_001703475.1 Hydroides elegans
GTTTCATTGGAGCCTATAACCAAGTCTCTATGACCTTCCGTTCAAACGTTTTAGCCCGTACCTTCTAGTGCTTTTGCCAGTTTTCGACCGCATGCGTTTTTTTCATCTAATCAAAAGTACCAACAGGCACTTTTACACACCAATAACTTTCTTCAGAGCATATTTCCATGTATCTGCGATAATTTATTCGGACGGTGTAGCCTGAACAAGCTCATTTCAAGCATACATGCCAGTCAGACGGACAGCCCAGATCTACATCGGTATTTGATGTCCATTTTGGCATTTGACCGTTCCCTGTTTCGAAATCTGGCAAAGTCCCTAAAATATAAATGTACATACACATACCTTTCATTTCAACCCTTTTTAAAAGAAGTTTCAGGAAAAAAGTTAAACTTACCTATTATCGCCCAACTTTTATTACTTTTTATTCGAAAAACACCTTGGCAATTGCAGAGCAAGTCAGATTATAACTTTATTTCTTGAATTTAAAGAGATTTATAAATATCCTCACAAAAACTTGCGTTTTATAGCAATACAAAAATATTATAACTGCTGCACGTACGCTTGTTTACATCTGATAAGGTGAAGGACACAGCAAATTGTTCCGAATGGTTTGTTTACTTTTGTATGTGTACATTTACAGGGGAGGGCCTCGGCGCTTACGCCTGTTGTATAACCTCTTGATACTTTGAAAGTTACAACAAATAATCAATTTAAGAAAAGTCATTTTTACAAAAAAAAAGTGTTCCTATTTTTGCAGCTAACTGGCCTCATTGCGCTCATCTAGGCAGCTAGAATCCGGAAAGGAACACCTTTTAGGAAAACTGATAATCGAAATACTAATATGTAATATCAATTTTTAATGCCATTTTAATTGAGAACGCCTGGCTATATATTTTAGAATAATGTAAAATGAAGTTTTACTTTGGATTACTTAAAAATAGAAAATTATTGATTAAGCTGTTCCTCAAATTCTTGTAGCTAGACTGCAGTTTTTAAAAGTTTGTAGCTAGATCAATTTTGAAAAGGAACACATTTTTTGAGGGAAAAGCTCGTGGGGTGCTCTTCGTAGAGAGTCTGTGCCAATGAAAAAATCTTTGTATAGATAGCCTGGATTTCCCCAATTTAACCAATCACATGACTTGTTACTAGTTTGCCTACGTCATTTTGACGTCATTCTAGTGGATTCCCCAAATTTGCCCAAACTCTCTAGTGAAGAAATACCAAGATTTTGTCTCGGATTTTTTTTTCGGATTTATTTTACTTCATTACTCTATATATATTTACAGTTGCTTGATGCCCTACTTGACGTACTCCTGTCAAAAATAAATTACTTGGTTCCCCCATATTATATCAGTCAATGCAATTTTCTTTAAAATTTGTTGTAAAAACATCCTGTATTTTTTTCCTTTAAAATGAGGTCTAAATAATTTAGATTCTAAACGCTTTAAGCTCTTTTAGAGATTTTCAAATAGGAATACATAGTTTGTATATGCGATTTCCTTGTATCCATATGTTGAAACTCGTGTTATAATTGCAAATAATTGTATATGAACATTTATTTTAAGCAAACTATTAAAAGGTAAATTTACTGTAATCTGGAAATGTATGATATATTTTATTTCTTAAATGTTACACTTCTTAAAAATGAGTTGTCTTTTGTCTATATGATGCCGTAGCTGTGGTTTCTTAGTCAGCATTCAAACAAAAATTATATCAATAATTCAAAAATATAGCTATCATTTTACCATTCATTGCAATATAATCTGTTTTGATGAATATGCTATAAATTGTAAAAAGTAACGCACTTAACATTTCTACTTTAAGCTAAGAATATTTAGTTTAATCAATTTGATATTCGATTGTATAAACGTAATTTGCAAAAGCAAACTTGTCAACCGAGATAGCATTTATGTTTTCTATCAATTATATCCTTATCGATTCAAACCAATCAAATCTAAAGGACAATACATAATAGAAAATAGTGGGATATTTTATTATCAAAAAAATCATTTATCATTGCTGCAATCATTTATCATTGCTGCACTTATCATCGCCTTGTGTGATTAAGGAAGCTTATTTGGATTAAAGGAAGCTTATTAGGATTTTCTTAAGTAAGATATATGTGTTCCAACAGCCAAGATGTTGAAAGTAAAAAATGTTACACATATCCTTTATGTATAATATAAACAAATAGTCCTAATAAAGGGCTAGTTAAAACTCTACACATATCTTTTGATTATTTGATCAAATATCTTGATATCTTGATCTTCTTCTGAGTTTATGGCTAAGCCACTAAGCACAAGCTTGGTTCTAAATGTTGCTATCGTTTTAGTATTGACGATATTCTTGTCGAGATCATTCCAAGTATCAGCCACCCTATTTGAGAAAAACTGCCTACGTATTTCATTTCTGGATCGTTGTTTGTGTATTAGGATAGGGTGGCCTCTAAGGTTATTTTGTTTCAATTTGAAGAACATATCAGGATTAAACTTATAGGCATTTTTAATAGCTTGAATGTTTCACGCATGTCAGCACGATATCCCCTTTCACAGAGAGATTCGAAGGTTAGTGAATATGTACATAGCTTTTGTACACGTTCGAGTGTTTCTATATCCTTCTTCAACCACGAGCTCCAAGCAGAACTATTCGTTTCGAGAATCGGGCAAATCAGAGATGTGTATATAGGGATAATCACGTACGCGGAGCGGTTTGTAAATCATCTACGCACCATGCCGATTCTTTTGTTGGCTTTTTTCACTATTAGGTCTATATGTTACGATGGCTTTGAGTCGTTGGAGACTAATACACCTAGATCCTTTTGCTCAGAGACACATTCGAGTGGATGGCCATCAATACACTAGACAAAGTCCAGCGCTCTTTTAATATTCATCGCTACACACTCTTCTTTGCTAAATCCAAGCAGCCACTGTCGCGACCATGCTGATAATGCGTTGAGATCGTCTTGTAGAGTGACACAGTAAGTTGTTCTTGCTATAATAGTATACACTTTGCAGTCATCTACGAACATTTTTGAGGTAGATTTAACATAGTCTGGCAAGTTATCAATGTAGAGCAGGAAAAGAAGCGGGCCGAGAATGATTCCTTGCGGTACGCCGGAAATGACGCACACTCATTCCAAGTATGTTCCGTTGAGTATGACGCGATGTTGACGATTAGTTAAGAATGCATCCAGCCACTTGTGAATTTCGGTCGCATGTAATAATGGGTTTTCATCAGTAAAATAAAACGATAAATTATACGCAAAATTAGTCGCTCTAGAACCTTGACCTATTGTAGCACCAGATCTTGTGAAATTTCTGCAATAATTGTAGAATCTTCATTTTTTTCCTTATATTACTAGCCAGCGATTCTTCATATTTAGCTTTGCTCTGTAGTGGTTGGTCTCTATACTGTACTTATGCATATTGGTACAATAGTTCATCACTATATAGTCCGGTCATGTTTGCCTTTACTTGCGCTTGCCTCTTCAGCCTGCGTTGATGCTTCACCTTTGGGTTGCTGAGCCTTTCTTTGTTTAAATTTTCCATGTTAAGGCTGTTAAATTGTTTAGTATCGATGAAAATTCAATTTAAAACATGTTTCAATGAACCATGCAAAATATATTACAACGGTCAAGGAAACCTTTAGAAATAGATACTAAACACAGAAAAAAGTGTCTATCCAGAAAAACAATTGACAGCTCGTTATGTAATAGGACATGGTTCCATATTGTATTTAGTTAAACTTGATATAAAACATGTGTAATGTAACAACTCAAAACAAATACTTAAAGAAATATAAATCCATTGAAAAGAAACCTTTTCGCTGTTAATAGCTTCCCTCCCGATACAGGTGTCATTTATCTACTAGTTAGCCACGTGCATCGGTCTGCATTTTGCACTCCTGTCTTATGATGGAAAAGCTTCTAGTGTTGACTAATGTGTAATTGTTAACTTAGTTCAAGTACTGATTTTAAGTATCGGCATATGTATAACTATGATAAGTCAAATAACGCAAGGAGAATATAGTATATTATATTAACTATTATCATCATCATTGTATTCTATCATTAGCATTGTTTTAAACAAGCATATCAACTTTTCTTAGACAAACACATAAAACATGGATCAGACTGATTATATTGCTCATTGTGATGAATTTCTTGCTGCGTGTGAAAACGGTGATTACTGCAAGGTCAAAAATATAAGCAATAAGTGCAAAGGAACAGTAAATTTTCGTTGCCCCATTACACACGAAAATGGATTACACAAATGTGCTCGCAATAAGGAACACGGAGGTATATCAGGAAAAAATAGCCGAGTATATACTCGAACAAGTATCAGGATATGCATTGATGTTGTGTGAAAGTTAAGGCAACTATACACCACTGATACTTGCTACCCATCTTCAGAATGAGGATATCGTTCGTACACTTATATGCAAAACAAAAAATAAAAGTGAAATGTTAGATTGGAACAAGGATAAAGAAATAATTATCAGTGACATTGAACGCTATATTCCACTCTCTATTGCCATTTTATCTGAAAACATTAGTATCATAAACATTTTTCTTTCCGTGGGTGCTTCATTTTGGATATCCAATCGGAATGGGGATACAGCATTGGAATTGGCTCAAAAGGCCAAAAATGTACGCGAGATCATGTCGATATTTTGCGATCCATTACGCTCGTATGCACATTACCTCATTTTTCGTGGAAATAAAGATACCAAAACTATTGAGCTATTGAATATAGTTTTTGATAATGGTGTTGACGTAAACAGTGAGGATCTTCTACTGAGGGCAACAGAAATAGGTGACATAGATACAATGCGATTTCTGATATCGCGGTGAGCTTATATGAATGCGCTGGCGTCGCACACACGTTATTCGCTACGATGTAAGCTTGGCCGCTCTTCATGTCACAGCCAAAACAATGAATGCAAATTCGATGGCATGCCTGTTAGAGGCAGGGGCTGATGTCAACTTGAGGAATGGAAATGGTCAAACGGCGCTCGATATATTATGCACCACGCGAATTGGGAATTTTGAGAAAGTCGTGTATTGCTGTGAGTCTCTGATCCACTATGGTGCCCGGGTAAATACCAAACGTACCGTTCGTTCGACACAATTAATGAATATTCATTATAACAGTACGAAAATATGCCTTGTCATATACATTATATCAGCAGGGAGTGATTTAGCACATGACAGCCTAACCCGATCACTAGTGCCATTTTCGCTCTGGAACATTCCCAAACAAGAACAAGAGCTAATTTTAGAGTCCATGTTTGAGAACGGAATCCCCACTAACATAATAATGCAAACTCTTAAAGATAACAACCGTGAACTATTGAACTATTTTCAAATGAAACAACATATTCCTCGGTCCTTAAAGCGACTGAGCGCCAATGTGATTCGCAATATTATGGTTCCAAACGCATGGATGGGTTTAAATGGGCTAGCCTTACCACCTGGATTTGACAAGCAGTACATTGTATTGAATCCAAATTTTTTTCTGTCAATATTGCAAAACGCGGGACGAAGCGATATATGAGTTATTGTGAAGACTTTGACCTGTAATATAACGGGATTTGTATACATTCAATCTATCATGTTAAAAAGGACATTGCAATATAGTTCATATTAAAAAAAACGTATGAATACTTATAGTCATTGCAAAGGTATTAAAACTATACACTATATACGGATTATAATACAGTGGTGGATTATGTTGTCCCATAAATGTTTCACTGATTATTGATAATTCGTATGATTTGAGCAAAAAAGTACAGTATAACAACCCAGTAGAGATATATTGTAGCGTATTAGGCATTTAAGAATTATTGCACATTAAAAAAAATAAACGCCTTTTAGGGTAGATGTTAGCACCATATCGACAGAAATGGTTCAACATGAATGATATATAGAGCAAGTGTTACCATCACTGGAAAAAATAAATACGTGAGACTTATCTCTTTGATGAAATATGCAAAACTGACACAAAGATATGGGCACCTAAATACATGCGCCACTATTATAAACGTGAATATAACATTTTGTTTGAATGAAAATGAAATAAATAAAAATGGAAAGGTTGTCTTTTTTATTAAGTTGTTATTAAAGGACACCAAGTTTGAATAAAATGCCCAGAATGCTATAAAGCTATAAAGTCATATTATCCAATCGTGTTGTTGAAACAGTATTATATGTTATTTGATTATTGAGATAGGTTTTGAGTAACCATTTACAAATGTTGATTTATATTCAAGCACATTTTCTATAATGAAAAGAGATTCTTATAATTTTGAAAAGAGAAAAAAACGTTTGTACAATTGAATAATAAAAAAATAAATCTGCGCGAACCATAAAAAACGTATTTCAACCAACACAAAATAAACTAGGATAAACTATTTATTAATCATTCGTAAATTATGATAAAAATATGAATGTTTGGGGGAAATAGTGTGAGACATGTTGGCCGAGTTGTTAAGGCGTCGAAATCTTCTGCCTCTCTATACCTAGAACTTTGGGTACTTGATAATTTAAAGTGTCACAAGACGGAGTATGAGCACCGATTGTACAACAATAATTAAGTGGTCTGCCCGTTAAACAAGTGAATACATACATAAATGACCAAATAAGTAATTGATTGTACAGCTAAGAAACTATGTTATATATAAATGTCAACTTTTGATTTTGCAAGACTGTTTTAATCAAAATAGAACTGTTTAAGCACTCAAAATTATATGATATGATTATATGATACAAGAAAAGGGTTGCATTAAGACAAAATCAGACAAAAGCGTGTCCAGTCAGCCCCGACCTATTTGAAAATTTGAAGTAAGATCAAAGATTAAGACTCTGCTTGATTATATTATGCACATGTTCCCTCCATTTGCTTTGTTGTTGGCTTTTACAGGGCTGTAACGCTGGACAATTAGGTAAAAGAAAATAATAGCGTTTTCATGACCATACAATACACGGAGGAATTTTGATAAGAAAAGGGAGAAAAATTATGTTACATATTGAAGTTCGGCTAGTGAAATGTTTTTAACAGCAAAATATATGGAAAATATATTATTGCGAAATATATATCACTTATGTGGCATAATACTCGAGCTTGTATAATATAATTTTTTACCTACACTTAACCCTTGATATTGGAGTGCAGCACTCAATAATGGAGCTTACATAATGAACAATGCAGAATATTCAAACTAGTCTTACCGTTTGCCAAAATACGGCCATTATCCTATATGGGTGATAACATGCAACACCAAATCACTTTGTTAACAAGAAAATGGTTAGATAGTTGCTTATTTATCACATTTATCGCTTAGGAAAACTAAATACCGGTATCTCATTATACTCAAGTAATTACATACCATTTGTATAGCACTGTGAGGTTGTAGAGTAGTATTTCCTATATATTAATAATAAAACTAGGCCTAAGTCAATTGTCCAGTTTAGGATTTCGTCCATATACGACACAACAAAATACCTTAAAACAGAAGTATCTTTGAAACGCATAATTTATTTAGAAAATCCCAAGTAAAGTTTAATACCTCTAATTATGCATAATTTAATTAGATAATCATTTTCAAACGTCAATGGGTCGAAAAGTTTCAAATTTACTTAACAAAGGGTCTTTATTATAAGCATATAAAAAGAGCTAAGCAAGTAAACCAATGTATGATATTATTCAGGGAAGCCAAATAGATAGGGTTTCTGAGATCGAATTTGTGTAGATCTGCGATCGATTGCTGAAGGACGGGGCGACATAGTAAGAACAAATCTTGTCCATTCAGAGCATATGGTCAAGTAGTTCTAAATCCCTTAGATCCTTATATGAAACAAATAACATCTTGTTATTTATACAATAGCCTTTGAAATTGATTGAACCCTTTTTCAAGATAAAGTTTATTCATAGCACACAAAATCATTAAGTTATATGATGGCTCTACATCTATTATATTGTTTACTTTGAACTTTCAAAAGTTTGCTTCAAGAAAGATTTATATTCTTTCAAGAAAGATACATATATGGAATACAGACAGGCCAGCCGAATGAACTAGCAGTATTAGATTGGTATAGCTTCGCGCGATATTAAGGAGACGTTATTAAAGAAACCCTTAAATATACTGAGCGTCAATGAAAAGTACCACCTTTTCAATATCGTTTATTTTCTTTCTTTATCAGTTTTTTATATTCAAAACAGTTTATTTATATCACATCATAGATTTTATGTATGTAATAGAGTTGATTGGCGCCTGTCACGCATGGGTGCACTTCGAGCCCGGCGATCGCCCTCTAGGACATTTCAGTCTATTGTGGGTTAACACATTGATCGCGGGTTACAATTTTTATGAATCTGAATAGCGATACAAACGACTGGGAAACATTTCCAATTTCGAATATCTATGCAACATACCACGTTATCACGCAAGGAACGTTTGATCGCACTGGGGATGATCCATACAAACAATAATTATAGCAAAATTGCACGTCATTTTGGTTGCAGAAACCAGATTTGTCGATGACAGACAGTGCCAGTAAAGAAAAGAAAAGAGTAACTACTCCGGAACAGGGCCGGTACATCAATCTGATACATCTTCAAAACCGTATTTGGTCGGCCAGTCGCACTGTTCGTTAGACACTCGAACGAAATCACATGAATCAGCAGTTCAACCTTTCGGCGCCGTTTACGCCAGCGTAATATACGGTGTCGAAGCCCGGTTCGTGGGAATATCCATACAACAATATGTCGACGCAGAATACTATTATGGACCCAACAACGCGTGAACTGGACTCTGAGGCAGTGGAATACAGTTTTATTCTCAGAAGAGTCCCACTTTTGTATTGACAGGCCTGACGGGCGCGAGCGCGTTTGGCGTAGGAGGGGCGAGCAATACATAAACTGATGCATTTTTGAACGCGATAGCAGGGGCTGATCCAGTGTTATGGTATTTGCCGGCATATCATTTCACCACAGAACGCCTCCTGTTGTGCTTGAAGGAAATTTGACGGCTCGGCGCTATATTTTATGAGTAGCACGCTATTCCTTTTATCAAGCAACAGTCGAATCTTTGGAATTTTCAGCACGATAACGCTCGTCCGCACTCCGCCAGCATCACTACGGACGAGCTCTATGCCGAAGGTGTATCAGTGTTGTCATGGCCAGCCTTCTTGCCAGATCTCATAGAGCACCTATGGAACCAGCATGGGCGCTGAGTTTGCAAAAGGGAAAAACCCACCCCGAGGGAACTGATTAACACACTCAGGGAAGATTAAGATTGGATAACACACAGGAGAATATGGACGTTGATCATTAGCATGCGCCGAAGATGCCAGGAAACGATCACAGCAAGAGTTGGTCACACATGGTATTAAAGACAGTACATTTCGATTTTCGATGGTGTTTTGATTATGCTCGTAGACTCATATATAGTTAAGGATACACTCTTTTTGTTTTGTTATTGAAACAATAAAGATACCAAGGAAATTAAATATACTTCATTTGTTTTCTTCTATTTTAAGAACATATAGAAATAATAAGGTGGTACTTTTCATTGACGCTCAGTATAGTTGTACTTTAAGATGTTTGAAACCTTTAATTATGCAATAAAAATTTGATTCCAAAATTTATTAGACCATCTTTTAAATGAATGTTTACGTTCGGTGATCTTTTTTTCTATATTTTAATGGTTTCCTTGGCAATTGTTATTTGCTATTTATCATTTTGTTATTTTGATTTGGTAAATGGTATTTTATTGGCGGCCATTTTGTCGCTGAACAAACTAATTTCTTTATATGAATAAAGCCTGTCAAGTGTAAGCTTGGTCAAAAAGGAAATATGCAATTATTTTATATAGTTATATTTTGTAACCATACGCAACATATTCAATGTCTTGTTTTATAGACATAATGATTCAATGTTCCAACAAGACTGGCTAGTTTTATGAGAGGTACACCCTTAAAGAAAATATAAAATTACTAATCGTATAAACGACCAGATTGATTCATATATCATTTACATTCAAACATAAAGCCCCTTTATATGCTTTTACTCGTTCAGTCGATGAATCATGTTACACAGTGTATCATGGATTAATTAGTGCTACTATTTAAATCGATTTTACATAAATTTTGATACTGCAAAACGGTTGCTCAAAACATTCGATTTTATGATTTGTATGGCCCTCGGTTTTGCTGTCTTTGTTGCATTTTATGGTGGGGCGGGTGACTCTACCACAGTTTTAGTCTACTTGTGTTCGCCTAATATTAAGCTCGAAACATTCTGTCCCCTTCATAGAGGTACACATTTATGCATAAAAAAAACGCAAAAAAAACGGTTTAAAAATCTCAGGCCCCTTTACTATTCATATGTCTAGTTCAATGGTACATATGGCATACAACATATTTGCATAATTTGCATAATTTGTCAAAATACATAGTACATGAATTTGTACACACTTCTAGCCCGATCGCGCGTTTATTGTAACTGATATGAGAGAAAAGAGAAAGTCGATTGTGTAACGACACAATTGAATTTTCACATTCAGGGTATTCCAACAAATGCAACGAAGACACTTGTGTCTTTCGATATCACACAATCAAAGCTCACATATGCAAAGTGTTTATGGAGAGCGTCATTTTAATCAAATCAAGATCCGAATGCATTTCATTGATATTCTTGCATGAGTGCTTGTTGTGAAAGTGTTTACTTAAACAATGTACAAATCATCGTTCTAATTACCGACAATACTGTGTCGGAAAGCGAGATAAAACTGGTTGACATATTCAATACTTTATTGGAAAAAAACATTCAACTATAAACGCAACACAGAAACACTTTGATAGATGTTACCGACACTTTGGATTATGACAAAAATATATTTTACCGCCTCATTATCACCATTGGTTACTACAGTATTTGTTCACATTTAATACGTTAATTCGAGACATGTCTTCACAACCAAACCCAGATCTATAATAAAACAACATCCTTGCATAGCCTCGTTTAACCACAAATTTACACAATCATTATGTTGAAGTTTGTGCCTGAAAATTCTGCGCTCTTATTGGTATTTAGTAAAGAGTTTATCATGAAATATGTATAAAAGAACATTGACAAATAATTTTTTTTTTGAGAACTACACATAAAAAGAAGACAGCTCGAATTATTTATGCAATGCATATCACAAACAGATATAAGCAGAACACTGTCAATAATGTCGTTTAAACTATCGGTACTCCTAATACAAGTTTATCTAACAAGCTTATCTTATGATGTAAGCGAGTCAAGTGTGGACTAATGGGCAAATGTAGCCAAAGTTCAAGTACTGTTAGCACGTATCTGCGTAGGTATTGCATATGTAAGTCAAATAACAAAAGGAAAATGTATTATATATTAACAGTTATTATCATAATCGTATTTGGTGATTGACATTGTTTTAAACTGGCACATTAACTTTTCTTAAATATTTAAACAGCAACAAAGATGGATCAGAGAAGGTATAATATATATGGCGATGATTTTTTAGCGGCGTGTAAAAACGGTGATTACTACAAAATCAAATATATAAGTGATAAATACAAAGGAATCGTTAGTTATCGTTGCCCTGTTACACACGAAAATGGATTACACAAATGTGCTCGCAATAATGAAAAGGGAGATATATCAAGCAAAATAGTCGAATATATAAACGCACAAGTGTCTACACTGAGCTTGTGTGAAAGTAAAGGCAACTATACACCATTGATTCTAGCAACGCATCTTCAAAATGAGGATATTGTTCGTACATTGATAGAGGCATGTGAACACAAAAATGAACTGTTAGATTGGACAAAAGATGAGGAAATAGTCATAAGTGACACTGAACGTTATGTCCCACTTTCCACTGCTTTGCATGTTGCCATTTCATCCAAAAACATCAATATCATAAACATTCTTCTTTCCGCCGGCGCATCATTTTGGATAGACAATCAAAATGGAGAATCTTCCCTTGAATTGGCTCAAAAAGCCAG
>LQRL01174567.1:0-28652 GCA_001703475.1 Hydroides elegans
CTCAAAATGCCCGGGAACGACCCAACCAAGAATATGATTGATAGGGCTCTCCGCAGTAGGCCGAAACGCTGTATACTTAAATATCATTAACATCGATCTTGCTTCAAACATCTGTTAAAATATAAAGCTTGAAAGTTGCATAGTTTTCATTTTATTACAAAAATAAAAGTGTCCAAAATTAAACTGAACACCTCTTGTATGTCTTGGGCTGATATTTCTCAGAAGTGCAGCACTTTTTATCAAAGGCTTAGGAATATAGAAGTTTAGACTAATAGTCACACATGGACGCATTTGCCACCAATAAACAGCAAAGGAAATTGTTTTTTAGGCGCGGAGAAATCTAGTAAAGAACATTAGTTTTCATGGAGCTGCTGGTAAGTGATTGCACGGATTTATGTTTATAATATAATTAAAACAATTTTCTCAATATTTGTATATCAATATAAAGGAATAGGAAATGAATCTGTCAAACACAACTTTCATTGTGCATAAGTAAGATGAGCAGTGGTTAATTCTTCGTCAACGCAGCCAAAAGAAAAAAAATCCCCAAAACTATAGGTAGTCACGTTAGACAACTGATATGGATAAAAGTTACAATAACACTTAAACTGATAGATAAGTAAGATATCGTTTTTTAATGAAACATTTATAAATCAAATATGGGCATTTTCTGCTAGTCATATTGCATTTCTATTAAATTCTATCGAAACAGGTGTTTTGTTTATGTTTATGAATAAATGTATATGATATAATATGATTTTTGTATGATGAATTGTGTTGCATAATGAAATCATTTCCATTAATATAATGTTTTAGTTGCATATATGCTCTAATAACAGCTTCAACTCTAAGAAAGTATGTGAGACCGGAGCGGAAGAAATGCAGCAGAGCATACCTACTTAACCGTTAGCGCCAGGTTACCGAGGATGAGAATGTTGGTGAAATTGTTAAAACGTAAGAAAGGAAGAGAGCGACAAGCATTAAAAAGGATGACCGAATATAAAAGCGGGAGTCAAGAATCATTAATGAGCCGCAAACTTATAAGGACATATTAACCTATGCCGCATAGTCTAATGTTGAAGCTGAACAATTTTAGGTGGCGGTTGCAATCGTAACCTTTAATAAACGCCGAACAGACTTGATTGGGTACATGCCCCAGGTCATTAACCACTGAGCAAGAAACTAAAACGCCACATATCTAGCTTCTATGAATCAATGCGTAGAAAGGGGGCGTTGTAAGTAATTGTTTTGCTAGCTAGCTATTTTTTATTTATTTTGAATTTTATATGGTCTGCAGGATATTGCAAATAAATCCTTAAATGAAATAATAATAATAAATCTATAAAACCATAGAAATGATTACGTTTTTTCTGAGGTGTGAACAGAGGCAGGGAGCGGCGGAGATATATCAATATCGGTGAAATTACATAAACTGAATTGGTATTGTACCAATTCAAAGAATTCACATTGCTCACACCAATGAACAAATATTTAAACAAATAGCCGCAGAAGATATCTCGTAAGAATTATAGTGGACAGTATTTCTTGTCAAGGTTGAACAGAACCGGCTTGCTGTGTCGACTTATCAGCACCGTGAACATCGAATCAACACAATATAGCAAAGGCTGAAATCAACTAACATTTAAATTGCATCCAGGAGGACATGTAAGAGGCGCTGTGAGCTAATCTTGTCTGCCACGTCACAATTCAATTTTAAGTTTTAAAAAATTTAAACATATTTCTTATAGATAAACTTATATTAATAGACTTATGATTAACATGTAAGGGCCTGATATATGTCACCGCTGCCTCCACAATCAACAGCGACTAAGAATGCACAGGGTAAAGGTAAGTGTATTTTAGCGACAGATATGGTTTTCTCCAATTGACAAATTCATAAACAGGAGTCGATGGAAGCTATTAGTTAAAAGGTCGGCGTAATTTTATTGAACGTTGTTTTCTCCATAATAATATTATTATTAACATGATAAAATTATTTCAAATTTATTTATAAGATTGTATAGATTGAAAACAAAAGATTTAATTTACCAAATGATTTTCGCCTTTGATGTTGACCAAACGATAGGCTATAAGGGTTCACATAATCAAATTCTAGGTCCATATACAAACACGTATTATTAGCAACAAAACAAGACTGTCCAAGGACAGTGTGCCGCATCTTGCCATGTTTTACGTTTATTGCTAAATGCCCTTTTTCGAGTATGGAAACTGCAATGGCATGGTTTAAAAAGAAGGGGATCTCAATGTCGGCAATATGGGTATTTGCACAGTCACATCCATATTAAGCACACGTAACTTTCCCGACAGCAACATAAATTCCAATTTAGCATGTGTATTGAAATATCACAAGTTAACAAACAGGTAGAATTTATATCTAATTTCTTTTGAATATTTTAATCACGTAATTAAATGAAACACCATGAGGACATAGAATCAACATTCCGTCGAAGGCCGTGTCCATCATAGTTATACATCAAGCCGTGGCTAACAAAATAAAGCCACCATGAACTACTCAAAACTATTGGAGAACTGTGTATTTATCCGATTAACGCGTCAATAGAATCAATATTTACATTTAAACCAGCAATATTAAAACAAATTGGACAATATCAATAAACAAATTACCGAATGGGGGCTAAGTAAAAAATAGATTACTTGCAAACAACTCAAGTAAATATGAATAAAAAATGATTTGTTATAGAGAGATTCTTTTAAATTTCATAATAATATTTTGATCTATAGAAATAATGAATATTAAATCAAATTAAAGCTACTTTTATATATATTATGATTTCTTTGTTTCAGTTGATGCAGTTTGATACATTTTGTTTAACCAAAGAACACATAGTGACTATTCTATCTTGAAAGAAACTATTGCGTCACAAGGATCCAAATTGAAACCATGAAAATATCCTTCCGTTTTTTATGTAGCGCTGCACTTAAAATTATAGCTCAACACTCAGTATTTTGAAATACTTATTTTAGTCGCATGTATGGTTTTAAGCACATTTTCACCATTTATTTATCATTGCTTTATTTAGCTGGACATGTATTTTCTGAAATTTTGTCTGGCATATTAATTGGTATTTCTACAATAAAAAATATTTATTATTTTTCAAAAATAGTTTTATTAACAATACTTTTATTGTGTAGAAAAATAAATTTGAATGGATTGTGTTAATAAAGTTGCATGAAAAAAGTGTTTTTATGAAAATGCATTCCATAGCACAAAATAGTACAAAACCTTATCAAAAGTATTCTAAGTTCAAGAACAATACAAGGGTGCATATTTCCTTAACCAGTAATATGCCCGTCAGCGAGGATGTGATGCTTAAGCGTAAGAAACTCAAGAGTGTGACAGGTATTGAAAACAGATAAACGAATGTAAAAGAATGGAAACAGAAAAGAGATAGATAAAAGTGACCGCGAAAGTATAATGACACGTTATCTGTTGCCTTAAACACCTGTTTTTTTTAGCTGGGAAGTTTTCTAGGCAGTTGCAACATTAAATTTAAAAAAAAATGCTGTTTGGACACGAGAGGGTAGGCTCAATCAGAACATCAGGTTTTTTATTACACAGTTTTAATTATAGTGTGAAGATATAAGATAAAATAAAAACAAAAATTCACACCGAAATGTTTAAACTAAAATAAGTAAATGAAAAATAATTATTAATTGACTATTTAAAATGTTAGTTTTAACGATATTGCAAAAAATGGCTAAATAAGTAATAAGTATTAATCAAGCAATTGGTCATTTAGTGCAACTGAACCTCGGTTAGAGGTGTATGAGCATTTTGTAAGAGCTAAAAGAGCCAGAGAGCGACGGCAAATCATAAGAATTGCATCGATCTACATAACCGAATATAAAGATAACGATGAAGAAAGCAAGGAATGTCAATCTCATGAGGATAACCGTGTGTCTAGCATAGCTTTGCACACTTGAACATTGCTTGTGCGAGTGCTATTTTACTTATATGTTAAAGACATCTAAATATTTTTTTATACAAATAGATTTGACCTTAGCAACTACTTTTTATTTTGTACTTTATCAAAGCGTTGTTCTAATGTGTGTATATCATAGCATTTATGAATAATCTTACTTTGATAAACACATATGATTGAAATATATTCAAGTTTATCAAAATTAAAAGGTGAAATTATCTTCTGCTATCACACATTTTGGAAGACTTCCTTCGAAAAATATCAAAAGAATGACATAACCGTAAGTACACTTAAAATAAACCTTTCTAACCACAATTGGTTTCCTGGATATGATCGGATATGATTCGTGTACAACTATTCAATAAACAAAAATAGAAAGATCTTTTATGAAATATCTGTTTCTAAAGAAATGTGTATGATCGATTCACCACTTGGATCCCTCTTTAAAGAAGCACACAAGAGGAAATCGTTGAGAAGGACGAACAAAATGGTTTAGAAGACGACCCTGATTATTTATTGTGTGACAGAAACTAGTGGTGAACAACACGAGAAAAGCTGCTAGCGAGGAAGTGGTAAGGTAGAAGGAGGAGGATAAAACGATAACGTTTCAAGACAAAATAAGACATTTAGTCATTAGGTATATCGAATCATATTTTTAACGATGGATGATTTTTTTAAATATTATTGATGCCTTGCGTAAAAACAGTATATCAATATCAAAGCAATGATATTTTGATGTTAAACACCTCAAATGATCAATAACCTAACACGCGTTTAAAGCACAATTTAAAATGATTTCAAAATATATTATCTTTTGGACCACGGCATGTTCAATCATCGAACCAGACAAATATCACCAATTCATACTAAAGGACAAATAAATGAATATGCATTACAATAAATCATCAGAATGCCGAAATAACACTTTACTTCCCCATTATCGATGAACCACAGCAAGACTTTTACAGAAGTTTTTATACGGGTACTCATAACATCTTTAACGAAAATTTGCCCTAAAAGAAAGTGTTTAGTGCAGGAACAACACCGTAGTGCATATTTCCTTGACCCGTAATATGCCCTTCAGCGAGGATATTGGTGCTAAAGCGTAAGAAACGAAAGAGAGTGACAACCTTTGAACACAGATGAGCTCATATAAAAATGAACAGAAAAAAAATAATTATGGCAGTTGCTCCTTTTAACTTCCTTAATTACGAATTATAAAGATAGGGTAAGTGTTTTTGGCCAGACAATACTAGCCTTTTAATAACAAAAATAAACTATGGTGTGAAGAAATAAAGATATACTAAATTAAACTAAAATGCTTCGCTGTGTTAAGTGTACGAGCCGTTTCACTCTCGTTGAAAAACTAAGAAAACAAATTGTTTACAAATATGGAAAAGCTTTGCACAAGGGAGCACAACTAAATTTTTGTAAGAAATTATCAAAATTGCAAATGAATAATGCACAATAAAAATAAATCAATATACTGAGCATGTTAAAATATGATTTTACTCTCAGGAGATTCAATGCTAAGACAAAATACTAACAAATCTATGGTGAACTCACATGGAAAAATAAGAGATAAGGATACAATGGTTTTTCTCAATAGAACCTAAGAACGACATAAGCATAACAGGATTGCAAACATTATATTTACTGAATGATGCAACACTACGGAACAATGCCATTGAATGCATATGATTAATAACCATGGCAAATTTGGAAGGTAAGAATTCGAAGCGATTGCTATTTTAGCCCGCAGAACCTAGCTCAAGTCTAATGAGCTTATTTTGTTCAGGAGTTCTGGAGCCCAGGAAGTTGCGGTGCATGATCAGTAATAATGATCAATAATAAATAAACGAATATAGAAATGAAATGGCGACAATGAGGGAGAGGTAAAAGTGCATTTGTGAATAACACCGGAAATCCTTTGAGAACCATATTGTGTATTGCAAGGTTTTGTGACTAATACTCTTTTCATCATTCTTTTGTGCAATTCAATGCTATGATATATTTTACCATTTTATCTGATATCTAGATTAAATGTTAACTACTGATAGCGTTGACAAAATATATTATTTTGCTAATTGGCTCCTTATCGAAGCGTTATTTTAATGTTTCTATAGCATAAAGTTTATGTATTATCTAATTCAATTTGATAACCCCTTTTGATTGAAAATATCCTGGTTTATGAGGAAGCACAGGGTATATAGCCTGTTTCTATCTCACTTGTTGAGAGACGCCTTCGAAAAATACCAGAAGAAGGGATGACAAACCCGTAAGTATACTTGAAACAAAAAATAAAATACACTTGAAAACCTGGCTTGTTTTTAAGTACGAGAAATTTATAAAATAACTTTTTCCCAATTTTTTTAAACGACGACATTTATTTATTGCATATACTTTTAATTAAAGGTTTAAACAAACACCGAATCTGAATCGCTGTTACCAATCGAAAAATGTGCTCTCAAAAGAATATGATTGGTGTAAAACTGTTCAATAAGAAAGCGAAAAATGTTTGAAATCTGAAGAAAAGCTGCCCTTTCGGGATGTCTGACCATCGATCCTACTGAAAAAGATAGGTACAGCGATGAAGTACATGAAAAAGACAAGGAGTATTTCCCAGACTTACGTGGATGGTAAGGAGACTAACGAAGAGGTCGACGCGCTAGAGGAAAAACTGAATTTATCCACGCAAATGGACCTGCAAAACTAGTTTTGTGGTGGGAGTCTGAGTGGACTCGTAAATCATGGAATAAGATTCAAGGAGAGTGCAATGCAATTTTGCGCACGGGAGTTGATTTGTGGTATCTCTTTCATGCATTCATTTCTAAGTAAGACATAAACATGGATTTTCAATAACTGGTTTTCTGTGAACGTGGATGAATAAACCTAAAGGCACCATTCATTGTTTTTTATAAGACTATTACCAAATCTATGCGTTATACATTTTCATATACAGTCACTAGGTACTGTTTTGACTGTTCTACCGATTCGATCTAATTTTGAGTAACGTCATTATTAAATAGGAATCGGTCAGTCTCGTTTCTCCGAGTTCTCCCTTCGATGATGTAGAAACGATTGACGATACAAAAGAAACAGTAGTTTTTAGTAGGTTCGATTCTGAGAAAAAAAATATACAAAGACAAAAACTCCATTGTAAATGATGAGGAAAACGCCGTGATATCAGAGAGAAAGCGAAACAGAAAAAAAACTGGCATATTTTATTTAATGTTGTCGAATACATAGAACTTGAAGAGCGACGTGGAAACGTAAGTAGGAGTCGACTAAGAGCCCGACATAAGTGTTTTGAATGTGGTTACCTTCGATTTCGACAAGCGGAAAACAAAGAGTGACTTTAGAGTCGATTGAGATGGAGGAGATAAGTGACGAACCGTCAACCAGTGGCATTGTTTTTTACTTTGATTCTGAACAAAAGGCAAGCCAAGAGAAAGTACAATGCGGATTTGAAATCAATTGTGAATGCCACGGAAATCCTGTTGAGATATAAGAAGTGAGGAAGACGTAAGAAAGCGATGACAGTATCAAAACATTTATTACAATTGAAATTTATCAGAAATATTTGCATTAAATAATGATTTTTTAAAACGTTTTAAAGTGTATAGCGTGTTATATGATTTGATCGAAGATTGGTTTTCTGGATTTTAAATTATCTAACTGCTCAACAAATTGTATTTGTTAATTTCTATATAAATGGATATAGGCGAATATCGGTTTTTGAATCGTAATAACGTTAATAAGGACAATGAATTGTCAGGATGTTAAATATATACAACAGACACCCCAAAATGGAAAAGGTTATAATGGGTTTTTGTACTTGGAAAACCATGTATAAATTTACCAATGCCATTCATCTTCCAAAAAAAGATTTGTAGTTTTAACATATTTAATATACAAAAAAAATAAGGATACGATTTAAGAGTATGTTAATTCCCTAGACCCAAAACGCAACCATCGATAACAGTTTGCAGCGTAAGTATATTTTGAATAAGCTAGCTGGTGCTGTTATCTTACTCTATGCAGCAGAGCATTTTACAATATTTGCCTCATTTAACTAGATTTATTTGTAATTATTTATCATAAATTGGTCTTATATTAAAAAAAAGGTTAAAATGTGTTATGGAACAACATTTTTTGTTATAACAAAATGTTTAAAATAATAATTAAATCCTCTTCAATACAACCGTCTAGTAAAGACTCAACAAAGTGAAATAATTCCTTCGTCTTATTCATCATTTACTTACCTTTTAATGCCCAGCCACAATATTGACAATGACTACGTTTGAATAAAAGGTATAAATATAAAAAATAATGCGAAATTAAACAACAAGTATAGCAGTTGACATGTCTTATCAGCATTTCTAGATGCCGAAATAAAGGCTATCGAAGACAAACGTAAGAACAACGGTCAGTAACAATGCTACATCCGAGAGTGACCCGGAATGTCAGCAGGTCGCTTTCATGCCGTTTAAATATAAACGAATATTCAGGACGTAAATTGTTATTGAATCTTGCTTGTTTATTACAAGTATGATTTAATAGTGACATCCATTAATTGCATTTTGAATATATTTTGGAATATGTTTCTATATGAATATATTTAGATTTAGATTGTAGTTATAATTACAAATTTATTTAATATCTAATTAAATTTTACCTACAAGAAGCAGACTATTAATATAGTGAAATATATAAGAACTGTTAATGTAATTAATATTTAAAAATTGTATACAACAGGTAAACTATTCCGTGATCGAACAATACCTCATGGTACTGGTCAGATTATTAAACTATACCGTTATTTAAGTTATTAAGTCCAAGAACGACTGAGACATCGATTGCAGATATTATTTTAAAAAGTATAGAGATCAGCGCAAAGATAAAATCAAAGAACACAGACATTATCTTTTAACAGAATATAGCTATATCGATCAAGTACAGGAAAAAGACAAGGAATATTTCCCAGACTTACGTGGATTGTAAGGAGACTAACGAAGAACGCGACGCGCTAGAGGAACAACTGAATTTATCCACAACAAATGGACCTGAGAAACTAGTTTTGTGGTGGTGAGAGCTTGAGTCGACTCGTAAATGAGGGAATAAGATTCCCGGAGAGTGCAATTCAATTTCACGCACGGGAATTAATTTGTGGCATCTCTTTCATACATTCATTTTTAGGTAAGACAAATACAAATTACATGAATTTTCAATAACTGGTTTTCTGTTAACGTGGATGAATGAAAATAACAACGCAATTCATTGTTTTCAAGACTATTACCAAATCTATGCGTTTTTTTGTTCCATATACAATCACTAGGTATTGTTTTGACTGTTCTACCGATTTGATCTATTTTTGAGTAACGTCATAATTAGATAGGAATCGGCCAGTCTTGTTTCTTGATTTGGTAATACAGTCAAGATTGAAGATAAAGATTAATTTATTCACGCAGCAAAAGAAATGTAATTTTTAGAAGGCTATCACCTTCGATTTAGAAAAAATGAGAAGACGAAAATATTCATTGTAAATGGCAATGCAAACGCCGATATGTCAATATAGAAGAGGATACAATAACTAACAGATTTTATTTAAGGTTGACGAATGCATGGAACTTGAAGAGCGACGTGAAAAACGTAAGGAAGATAGGATAAGTGATTAAGAGCCTGACATAAGTGTTTGAATGTGATTTCGAACTAAAGACACGCGGATAATAAAGAGTGTATATGAAGTCGATTGAGATGGAGGAAACCGTTAACAGTTGGCAGTGTTTTTACTTCATTTGATTCCAAAGAAAAGATTAACCAGGATGAAGTACATTGTAGATTTGAAATCCGAGAAAAACGCGAATATTGAAGTAGAAACGTAAAAAAACACCGTCAACTATCAAAAGACAATTATCAAAAGATAAAGAGGCTTTTTGAAAGTTTATTATATTTGCCAAATTCCTAACCTTAGACAAGATAAGATGAACATGAGATTTGAAGTCGATTAAAATGGAAGAGTCAAGAACCGTCCACTAGCAGCAGTGTTTATTGCCCTCAGTTCTGAGCAAAAGAAAAGCGTATAAAATGTACACTTCGGCTGTGAAATAAATTGTAAATGCCGCGGAAAGCACACCTGTTGAAATAGAAGAGATACGAAAGACGTAAGAAAACGATGACAATATCAAAAGACAATCAAAACAATTAACGGTTTTGTAATTGCTCTACAACAGAGTTGTGTCAGAAGAGGTGGAAAGTGAAATGTAAGAAAAACTTTGGTAGCATAAATTCCATTGAAAGCCGGGGTTCTTTGCAGATTGTGGAACGAACGTTTAAAAGCAATAAGAAAAGTATAAAATATCATTGATCATACTTTTATTAAAAGTATTAGAACAATATGATAAAACATCGATTATATGTTGATCTCCATAATACTATATATCTTCATCAACATAAATTACACTTGAAAGCTATTTATATAAAATAACTAAAATAAATGTTATAATTTGAATAACGTTTTTGATTTTGTATCATGTTATTTGATATGATACAATTGCTTTTCTGGATTTTAAATTATCAAACTGCTAAACAAATTGTATCTTTTTCAATTCCTAAAAAAAATCGATAATGACGAAAATTGGTTTATGAACCATTATTACGTTAATTCGAAATATTAAGTGCAAGTCATATATGATACTCGTAAATTAAACAAGATATATAACATTAAAATACACGTGAAAAACTAGGTTGGTGAGTAAGTAGAATATAAAGCAAGCACCCAGTGAAAGAAAAGTTTAAATAAATGGGGTTTTCTACTTTACCAATTTACAGAATGAATTTACCAATGAATTTGCCAAAGCCATTCATTGTCATATATAGATTTGTAGTTATAAAGTATTAACAAAAGAATATAATTGATGAGGATGTGGAAATTGGCCAGACCAAAACGAAAGCGCCGATTGTAAAACCATTGGCAGCGTAAATTTAACTTGGATAAGCAAGCTGGTGTTGTTATCTCATTCTGTTATGTAAAGCATTTTACAATATTTCACTTGTTATTTTAGAAGTATTTTTTGGTATTTTATTTTTAAAGGATACTTAAATGTAACGTTTATTTTGAAAAAAGCCCATTTATGATATTAGAAATAACTATAGTTAAATCAAATGAAATATTTATAGAATAAATAGTTTTTTTTCCTATATTGATGTTTCAATAAGCACAAATATCCATGGTTTATGAGTTAAGTATGTGCAATGTGTTGTGCTATGTTTTTTTTTGTAAATCTTGAATAATTATATTTTTATTCCCAAATGCCCTTGCAATCGTTTATTTAATATCAGTTGTATAAATAAAGCCCTTTCAAGGAATAATATGAAATCGACTTGACACACTGCTTCCGTCGCAAAGGATTGGTAAGATCACTTTATCATTTGCTCTTATTTTGATTGTTAGCCCAACAAGACCCATCTAAGTATAGTCTGTTGGTTGTTCTGATAATTGATAAAATAACATGATACATCCATATGACATGATCATGTATTCAACCTTATATCGGTCTTTGGGAACATCTAAGAAGCGGTTCCGGGAAACTATAGAGCTGAGGAAGACAACGCTGATTGTGTAGTACAATATTACATTGTGTTCAATCAACATTTAGAATTGAAAAATGTATATACCAATTTTACTTTAGTATTACTAGTATTAGTATGTTATTCTTTTTCTATCTTCCGACACGAAATGGATAACAGAAAGAGCAATAAAAATGCAAGTAAGACTCGAATCGTTAAGTTTTCGATGCGTGTAAATTGATTGTCTGTATACTCAGCAACGCCTTTTGTTTTCTATACAAAAGTTAACATTAGTTATATAGCCATCTGGCCTTCCAAGTGCCATGTTTGTTTATTGTATTCTAAGCTTTTATATTAATATTTAAAATATGTTCAATAATGATGATACGATTGTAAAATAATAAAAGACTCTTCGCATTTACATTAATCGGCACTGTTTCTTCTGTTATGGGACTGAACGGCATATAAACGAAGTGGCAGTCTCCACTAAAGACTGAGTTGGTGCCAAACCGCTTCAGAGAACAGCACAACACCATTTCGTTAATCGGTGCAAAAATAGGAGAATTAGTGCAGTTGATTCAAATGTTTTTTAATATATGCAAGTTTGCTTCGTACTTTACATTATACCCGTAAACACGCTAAAAAATATAAGTATCGGGGCTATGTTGCTTTCCAAGCCGATGCTGTTTTTAACCAGCATAATCGATGACATCAATTTATGATTTACTTGATTTTAGCAAATTACAATTTGATAGAATATATTATAAATAATGCAATATGCTGTTTTTAAATTTAGCTTGCATAGCTTGCAACAATAGTTTTTATATGCTTTATATTCATTTATAAATTGTAGGAAGCAATCTATATAAATTGCATGAAACCATTTTCGTACAACGCTGTGTATTTTGAGTTCGTTTAAAACTAAATCAAAAGTCGCAAATCAGCAATATTACGATTGAGACATGAGATTATTGGTTGTTGATCCTGCGAAAGAACAGATGTTCCAAAGTTGGTGTTTTTGGACTTGTGCATGATGTTGACTTGACAAAAAAGCTCGGCATTAACTTGGATAAGTAAGACGTTTTTATATTATCATTTGATAGTATGTTGTATGTGGTATTCTATTTGGTTAGAATAACTTAAGTTAATTTAACCAAAAGTAATTGTTTATGTGTATTTATGATTTTATTTAAGAATTGATTTCAAATCATCTTGTTAAATATTTTTGAATACTATAATCAAAATTAAATTGAATTGTTTCTTGACATTTAAAATATTTATAAACATAACTCCATATGAAATTTTTCAAAAGAGTAAAAAGAGCAGCGTGAAGGTAAGTATATTCTATTGTTCGTGTCCATCATATCCTAAGTGATATTCTATTTAAAAAATAATAATTTCGGTGGAAATGGACTAAGGGACTCTAATGGACTCCATTTCCACCAAAATTTAAAAAATCATAAAAAAGTCACTTAGGTTTTTTCATATCACTGTAGCATTGTATATCTACTCCTCAGACACAATATGGCAAAAAAATATGGTAATCAAGGCCCGTGTTATTAAGGCACGTAAGCCAGTTGTTCAAGCGTGAAAAGTAAGGGTTTTTTTTATAAACAATTCAACTACCCTCGTAGTCTACGTAACTTCAATGGCTATCTAATGGTCTTATTCTTAGTTACATTTTTTTAGCTTTACAACTGGTTGAATATATTGATATAGGCTAATTATTATAATATATTTGGGAAAAAGTGTGCAATTTATAATGCATCACATCCTCACTTTTATAATTATTAAGCATTGTATTAGAAGCAATTTAGCGTTTTAAAGTATTGAATGTTCTACAATTTGGTTAGGAAACTGGCTATTATCTATCCAAATTGCAAGTTGCGTACGGGAATAAAATCTATGATAAACCAATTAGATTTTTGTTTGTTGATCATGAATGTACAAGGTAGCTCAGTTTGTGCTGTGTACGACGATTTATAGATAGCCTGTTTGGATTTAACTATGTTAGATAATACTTCTATTATTCCATTATTTTAAAGAATTGCATTTAAAACCAAAACAAAATATGATATATAATTGTTTTGATTGGTTGTCTTGTTAAGTTTGACAATTTCATTTAACCAGAAGTGATAATTTATTTATTAATAGGATAATATTCAAAAACTATAAACAAAACTAGTTATAATCCAGATGACATATTCACAAAGACAGTCAGCTCGACAATGGGATAACGAAAGGATAACGAAAGGAATGAATCATGGTTTGGAAAGAAGAAACAAACGAAACACGACAAAGAACAGAAAGGCCAAAAACTCCAAGACCATTCTTTACATGTTATTTTAAATAACCATAAGATTCCTTCGAATAATAACTCAATTGAATTCAAACTCATAGAAAAATGTTTTTTCAATTACGGGTATAATAATGTGTTTATTTATTGGATTTTGAATTTAGATTTTGCTATCAAAATCATAAAAATAGAATTTCATTTACATTTTTTTTTCAATATGATAAAAAGTGTTGAAGATGTGATCTCGATTGAAGTTTGGACATTATTGTGCCGTTGAGTAGAAAATTCCTCAGACAAGGCACGCGAATTGAGAAGTGAGGTCATGAAAATGATCCTAAGTGTGACTAAACCGTTTTACCCAGGCATTAAAACTCTAAAGAACGAAGAAAAAGCAGCGTATAGGTAAGTAATTCTATTGTTCGTGATTGTTCGTAATTTCTATATTTTGTGCAATATATAGTTTATTTTTTCCGTCCGCATTATCATTATTATTATTATTATTATTAGCAGTGTAGAGGTAAGTAATTCTATTGTTCGTGTCCGTCATGTCTGTTCGAGGCAGGCATCGTTAAGTTGTATAATCTCGAATTAAAAGTCTTTTGTTGCTCTTCACCAACCCTTTTAGTCTTCGTAAGTTATTTAGTCATCTGGTATTCTGAAGATCATTGTTTTATTTTCAGCGTTGTACTTTATACATAGTTGTAATTTCTATATAGTGTGCAATATATGTTTTATACTTTGCGTCCACATTATCATTATTATTATAAAGCAATGTATAAAAAGTATTTATTTAAATTGCAAAAGAAATTAAGCTGTTTATACACGAATTGCAGGTTTCAAAGGAGATTATATTTTCCATTATAAAGATATGAGATTAAACTTGCTGATCTTGCAATCAAAACAAGTATACTAGGCTGGTCGTTTGGATTTTAGTATTGTGCACAGCGATGAATGAGACAAAAAGCTTGGTATCGACCTGGCTTATATATTCATTGATGTATCGTTATACATTTGAAAAAAGTTTTGCGTTGTGTTCTAATTTGGTCTAACTTTTTAAATCTATTCAAAATTAAGTGATCGTTTATCTTATTATTGGTGTGGCTATGTTTGAACTTATATTATACAATCTTTAAAAAATATTTCTAAACAACAGGATAAATCATTGAATTTATTGTAATTATTCAAAACTATGGAAATATAAATATATTTCTTAACGCTGTGAAAAGTTCTAAAATGCATAAATTATAATAGCAATAAATGAAAATCTTTATAGCCAAATTAATATTTTTATGAAGTCAGTCAGCTCTAGAATAGTGTAAAGCAAAATGCATAAAAGCCTTTAAAAATTATCTTGTGGCAGGGATAAACCAATGAAAAAGGCAGAAAAAGACAGAATGTTCAAAATATAAGACCAGCCTTCATATGCCATGTGAAAGTTCTATTAGTATACATCACAGGAGCCAGTTTGGGAAAAAAAAATATACCCGCAAGAATGAAGATGTGTGGCAGTGTTTTTTATGTTGGAAAGTTTGCAACAATATGATCTCTCGTTGAAAAGAAAAAGTCAAAGAGGCAAAAGGGTTTTGTTGTAAGGGCTGTTTAAGTCGAACATAACTGAATCGACAAGTACAAATATTAAATGCAACATTTGAAAATAATGAATAATTCTAGATGGACCCTTTCAGAGATACACACTCTGCCTAAAATATAACTCCCAAACTGATCGAAATGGTGGAAGATGGCAATATTAGGATCTCGCGTAAATGAATAATTCGCAAGGAACTAACTAAAAGTGATGTAGTAAGACTTATCGAATATAAAAAATATATATATATAAAACCCAAATGAAAATAGCCACTTATAAAATATATATTCCAAACGGACATTTAGTAGAACGAGGAACTGTGTTCAAATAAATATATAACGTCCAAACTGATATAGTGATCTTTCAAAAATATAAATAAAACAGATATGTTTTGGCCGAGGACACCAAAGAGGCGAACCCGAAAGTGATTTTTCGTAAGTAGGACTTTGATAGTTTGGATGTTCTTTATTTGAACATATCAAAATATTACTTATATTCTATGCTGATTCTTATTTAAAGAATACTTTTGAACAAAAGCTGAGAATCAAAATGATATGATTAGTGAGGATGAATACCCCTCAGCGAATTATTTTGCCGACAACACAACAAATCGAACGCTTTGAGATTTTTGCAGCGTAAGTTTGTCTTGGGTAATGATACCTGAGACTTTGTTTCAATTCACTCTATCTAGACATATCAGGATGTTAAAGGATGCCGGTACATTGTTTAGACAACATCTTTGATTTTGTTTTAGCAAAAATTACAAACGATCTTTTCGATATATGTGTATGTTCTTTTAACGACTTTGTTGGAAGAAATAAATTTGCAATGTTGAAGTATATTTAAATGCTTTTGGATGTAACAAAAGCATTTAATATACGGGAGCGTTATTTGAAAAGTGATAAACTACTGTCTAAGCATATATTGAGCGATCATAATACTGATTAAATTAAAGCACAATCAAGTTTAGTTACACTATAAAAAGTTTAAATAGTGATATTCATTGTAAGCAGTTTTTTTGTTATTTCATTTAAAAGTATACATCAACCGATTATTGGTAATATTTCATATTTGCACATGTTTTTAAACAAAAGGAAAATATAAGCTTTTGATAAGGAAAGAATAGGGATTAGCTGACCCTTGGATATATGACCAGTTTTGTTGTCCACATGACGTAAGACAATCAAAACTCAATGTAAACACAACCTTTACGAGACACATATTTATGATACAATGCGCTGTTTGGTTGAACACAATGTGTCGAAGACTGGGACATGGGTCACACGGAATTAATAGGGTACAGAAAGAAAATCCGAGACATTTGGAAGAAAGACGGATATCGAGAACCCGAAAATTGGGAACCTGTATATTGGTAACCCGGATATTGAAATTCGGTTACCAAATGGAAGAAAACCGAATTAGCCACAAAACAACGAGATATGGGTTTTGTTGGAACCCAGGAATGAATTGCCAAAAGAATATTCACCAAGACTTGACAAAAGAGTCTACAACAAAGCCGCAGATTGGTGGAGCATAGGTATACTGGTAGGAACGGGTAAGTTCCGGTCAATTGAAAAAGATCATATACCATAGAAAGCCAACCAAATAGGGTCACTATATATATTTTTAAATTTGTAATTCGAAATACTATGTTCTGCATGTCATATGGCAATAGAAATAATTATTTGAATAAAAAATAAATAATGATTTTAATAATTTGAGCAATTACAACAGAATATGGAGTACTCGCCGTACTCCCGGAAACCGAAGAAAAAGCCGAAGCGCCCAGGCTTAAAACGTAAGTTTATAAATAAACAACCAAAGTAATTAAATGGACCATCTCCAAGATAAAAGGGACACTTAGAAATAGAATATTATTGTTAAAATTATTTTAAAAATTATAATTTACAGACTTCATCTTTATGATTAAAAAATATCAAACATATATCTAAAGTGTGCATGTGTGGCGCAATGTCTTTAGACAGTCTTGTTTTCTTTCTCTAATACAAATGTGCGATTAATATTGTTTATTGTTCATGTATATATTTCAATAAGGAATATTATATTTGTGAAATTAACATTTATATGCCTACATAGCTAATTAATTTTTAAGGGGCTTTAATTGGAAAAATATATAAATTACCAATTGGGCTATAAATACCACTTATGTTATCCCACTAAAAGTATTATTGAAAATTGGAAACAAACATCACTTAAGAAAAACAAATATTTTCATTTCATTATAAATAATCAATACATTCGTTATCAGAAAATGTTGATTATAAAAAGAAATCTTGTGACAACTGAACAAAATAGGCCCTTTGTATACAAACTACCTTTGACCTTTTTACTTTGTATGTTATATGGTAAGGACACGGAACAACTAAACAGCTTTAGCCTGTAAGGAGCCATGCAGACCGAACATTGCGAATAGAAGCAGGCAATGGTGTGGAGCTAAAGGATTTTTCGTCGTTGTGAATACTCCAGTGCCCGAAAAGATTACCGACCCGAAGAAAATCAAATCAGCAAAAAACCATGAAAACATATCTCTTAATATCGCAATAATCTACAGTGGTCAGTTGACAAAGTTCAAATACAAATCAAAATGCCGTTCTCTAACATATCTAGTTGTTTCGCAAGATCTGAACATTGGGAAAATGGACACATAACGTTCATTTCTTGCGAGGATCCAATTTATTGCCATGAAAATCCTAAGGAAGAAATACGAAGGAAAGGGGAAAAATTGTCAAGTATTTTCTTGGCATAAAGTAGAGCTTTGTCCGACTTTTTTTCAAAGAAAGTTAAATTAGAAACATTATTTTAAAGTTCTGAGTTTCTGTAGCTAGAATTTGAATAATGATGATAATAATAACAATAATAGCATCAATATTATAATTGGAGTAATTTCAACTAAAAGGGGAGTAATACGTATAGGGCTTAATACGTAAGTTTGTAAACAAAAATCGAAATAATGGAATCGAAAATCTCCAAAATACGGACACTTTAAAATATAATATTATTGCCAACATTGTTTTAATCATTAGTTATCAAACTTGATTTTTTAAAAATCAAATATATCTCTGAAATGGTCATTTGTGGCGTACTGTTTTTATGCAGTCTTGTTTTATTTCTCTAATACATATTTGTGATTAATATTGTTTATTGTTTATATATGTATTGCAATAAAGAATAAATTAATATTTACATATTTATATAGACAATTAAGTTTTAAGGGGCTTTTATCGAAAAAAAAAAAACAAAATGTACCATTTGGATAATACCACTTATTATATCGTACTATAAAAGTATTATCAAAAATCGAAAACGAACATAACATTAGAAAAAAAATTATTTTCATTTCATTATAAACAATTAAAAGAATTTTCTATCATACCACTTTTGATTGTAAAAAGAATTGTTGTAATACATATACGAAAAGGACCATTTGTATGCAAACTGCCTTTGACCTTTCAACCTTAGTAATAAGGTAAGGACACGGAACACTAAACTACTTTAGCCTGAAGAGGAGCCAGACGGAAAATTGGGCATAGAAGCAGGCCATGATATTAACTAAAGGACGATGAAAAAGCTGTTTTCGTCGTTGTGAATACTCCAGAACCCGAAAAGTTAACATATCCCAAGAAAATCAAAATGGTAACAAACCATGAAAAATCACATCACGGGAATTTACGAAAGAATGATGTTGACTCTTCATTTTTCGTCGTGGTCAATACGACAAAACCAGAGAAGTTGACATGCGTTAAGAAAATCAAATTAGCAACATACCATGAAAAAGATATAACAGGAATTTGCGAAAGAATGATATGAAACTACAGGACGATGAAAACTCATTTTTTCTATATAATCAATATAAGTGAGTTACCAACCACAGACAAAAACTCCGTAAATATCGCTCACTAGCAACGGAAAAGAGTAGCCACCAAAACTATGTTGTTAGGTGTGTAAAAAAAAACTTCGAAACTCTGAGAGAAACGAATGTGAATCAAACGTAAGTTGCCGCAACGACCTTAAGTGGTTTGAAGCTTGGTTGCTCCGTGTGGCCACACCCTATGCAGCAGTGAAATGTTTTATTTTTATTTTTTGTTAATTCATTTTTTATTCTGTTCAAATTATATTTTGTCATACTTTGTTTTTATCATATGTATAACAATTTCAGGGCAAAACAAGGGAAAAAATACAATAAATGCGCGCATTATGAAGTTTTAAAGAAGAGATAAGACCTGACTTATCGGTTATCTTCTTTGTTGAAACAGAAGCAGGCCATGTTGTTGGGCTTAAGGACGATGAACAAAAAAAATCGTCGTTGTGAATACTCCGGAGCCCAACAGGATACCGACCCCAAGAAAATCAAAATAGCAACAAATCATGAAAAACAGATCACATGAAATTACGAAAGAATGATGTTGAATGCTAATTTTTCGTCGTGGTCAATACGACAAAACAAGAGAAGTTGACATACCTTAGGAAAATCAAATTGTGACAAACCACGAACAACATCTAACGAGAATTTACGAAAGAATGACGTGGAATAAAAGGGCGACGAAAAAGAGTGTTTCGTCGTGGCGAATACGACAAAACCAGAGAAGTCGACATGCGTAAACAAAATCAAATTAGCAACAAACCATGAGAAACACATCACAGGAATATACGAAAGAATGATGTTGAATACTCATTTTTCGTCGTGGTCAGTACGACAAAACCAGGGATATCTACCTGCCCAAAGAAAAATCAAGTAAGCAACAAACCATTGAAAACACATCACAGGAATTTACGAAAGAATTGAGTGGAATCAAAGGGCAACGAAAACGAGTGTTTTAATGTGGTGCACACTTCAGAATAAGAAAAGTTGACATGCGTAAAGAAACTCAAATTGGCGACAAAGCAGCAAGAGCATCATAGGGAAAGACCTGTAAATTTTACTGCCTATCAAGACAGCAGTAGTTTATTTTGCAACTTTTAATCGGTAAGTTCTATTATTAACCTGTAACAGACATGTGTATAATGTGACCATTTTGCACCTCATAAGTGCTCTTTGTCAAATAAATATGACTGAAATATTCAACTAAAAATAAGATTCAAATACATGGACCTGAAGGATTACCATACAGCCTCAATTAAGGTAAGAAATCCTGGAGGTAATGTCTATGGATATGACTACACAGTTAACAGGTTAACATAAGCAAACCAGAAAGAAGTCTTTATAAGGTGAAATATAGTTTCATAATACTTAAAAAAAAACACTTTGAACTTGAAGCATTATTCTATAAAACATGTGAACATAGGAAAAACAGATTTAAGCATCAAGCTTCGATGTACTAGCCACTTCATTATACGTCACAATTAAAAAAAAACTAATTTAATTACTTTTCTTAATAAGTATATTTTAAGTAAATCAATATAAATAATATAATTCTATCATAATTTATCAACAGTAAATCAACGTCATTTCAATAAGAATTGATTCTTTTGAAAAAAAGTTATACATGTATATGTGTTGATTTTTTTAAACGAAGGTACCAAGGAAAAAACATGAAGTTCGCCAAATTGGATTAAGAAATGCAATATACGACAAGATAAGGCAATCTTATTTCGAGACCGCTTCTTCCGATCATTATAAAAATAATAATGATGGACATCAAAGATTATTATTCCAGCCTCATTAAAGCCAGCAACTAACCATGGTATGTCATCAGAATTTGTAAGTCTAAAATAAAATTTACTGAGGAATACCAAAAAATAGTAGGTAAAAGATAACAAGGAAGAATTTGTGAAACACGAGCAGGCCCCAACCGCCCCAAAACTCGAAGGGGTATGGTTTTTTTTTTAGATTTTAAATATATTTTCTATGAAAACCGCTATTTTTGGCAAATTTGACAACTTCTGGTTGGCTGTTTTAGACTGAAATGGTCAAAAGGCGCATCTACGGACCAAGACCCTTCATTTGAGCCTATAACCAAGTCTCTATGACCTTCCGTTCAAAATTTCTAGCCCGTACAAGCTCAAGTCTTGAAAAAACGCTATTTTGGGCTAATTTCGCCAATTTGACCACTTCCGGTAGGGTGGTTTTGACCGAAATGGCCAAAAGGCATACCTACGGACCAAAATCTTTCATTTGAGCCTATAACCAAGTCTCTATGACCTTCCGTTCAAAAGTTCTAGCCCGTACAAGCCAAAGTCTGGAAAACCGCTATTTTGGGCTATTTTGGCCAATTTGACCAATTCCGGTCGGGGTGTTTTTGACCGAATTGGTCAAAAGGCACATCTACGGACCAATACCTTTCATTTGAGCATATAACCAAGTCTCTATGACCTTCCGTTCAAAAGTTCTAGCCCGTACAAGCCCAAGTCTGGAAAAACCGATATTTTAGGCTTTTTGGCCAATTTGACCACTTCCGGTAGGGTGGTTTTGACCGAAATGGTCAAAAGGCACATCTACAGACCAAGACCTTTCATTTGAGCCTATAACCAAGTCTCTATTACCTTCCGTTCAAAAGTTCTAGCCCGTACAAGCCCAAGTCTGGAAAAACCGCTATTTTGGGCTATTTTGGCCAATTTGACCACTTCCGGTCGGGTGTTGTTGACCGAAATTGTCAAAAGGCACATCTACGGACCAAGACCTTTCATTTGAGCCCATAACCAAGTCTCTATGACCTTCCGTTCAAAAGTTCTAGCCCGTACAAGAAAGCGATGACAGACGGACGGACGGACGGACAGACGGACGGACAGACGGACGGACAGACGGACGGACGGACACCCCAACTCTATAGGCCCCCAACTTTGGGGTTGGGGCCTAAAAACCGAAGCATTGTAACATATCAATAGCCATATAGTTTACTCTCTGTCAACGTCTCAAGAAAAGAACAGAAAATGGCGAGAATAAAAAAAAAACAGGTTTCGAATGTTAAATTGGTCAATCATAGGGGTTGACTATACAAGAAAATCATGAGGACATTATCATCCAAAACATAGTTACCCCGACCTCATCCGAAATTTGCTTCCTACGCCAATACTTTTGTTTTACTGAAGAGATCTAAAAAAATGATGGACACGGACTAAGAAATAATCCGTCCAAAGCATGGGCAACAGGAATTACTCAAGAAACGCAATAAATAATATGAATTATATTTAGTAAATTATAATATTTTTAATACCAACGAGAAAGAAATATTTACAAAAAAAATGTTTGATTTAATATTTAATTTGAATATCAATTCATTTTTAGTGTAGATGGACAGAATTGAAACCTGCAGTTCTGACAAATAACATAATTCTGAAAGATGCACTTGATTATGACGTCATAGTTACATTGATATGTAACAATCGCACGCAATCAATAATATCAAAGCGAGTATGAAGCTTCAATAAGATGAACAAAAAGTCATCATAGATTTAGATCATAGATTTGCTATGGATCACAGCCCAAATGGTGTTGGAAAAGGACGGCTTGAATGCTAAAGGGTTCATTTGTTGTGATATTGAACCTAAATCACAATGGATGATGAGACCTATCTATAGATGGGAAGAAACCATGACTTTTCAAAAACAAATAAGCTTAATTAAAATGTGTTTAATCTTGAGATGTACCTCTCTCATCTTGGTCGTGGGGAAGAGAAAAGGTTTTATTAAGAAATCAATGCAATTTTAAAAATAAAGCTTATTTACTATTTAGGTTAAAAAATTGTTGTTATAATGTCATATTTTATTGATATGATTTTTTAAAAATCTATAAATGCCTTATTTTTTACTATTGCATTGATGTTTTAAACATTTATTTTGAATGTTAATGATATGTTTCAGTATTAATATCGGTATCATTATTATTGAATGTTGAATTGAGCTAACCCAATTGATATTAATATATACTTGAAAAAATGAAGTAAACATACGAATTAAAATAACATATTATCGCATAAAAATAAAACAACAATATTAAAAAGGCCAACAAAATTCAAAAATATATATTATATGCTTACCTTATCTGCTGTATTCATTTGTTGGTTTAGCGGTTCACATTGGTGTATAAATATATGTTCTTCGATTTATTTCCTTCATCCATTTTTATTTATTTCAAATACAAATTATTTTAAATTGACTTCGTAATAAACTTATTTCAAAAATTGTTTCCACGTTGCGCCTTGGGATTTTAAATGCGTTGAGCACAAAACACAACGTCATCATTTACGCGTAATTGTTTGCGTCACTAAAACAAGTGTATTAAACACGTCAAAAGTACGTTGTGTGACTGTGATAGCATTTTACAATTAAAATTAGAAAAAAATAAAATGATTAGTTTATATTCTTGGCATTTATGAAGAATTATTTGTTTAAAACGCATGATAGTATTTTTGTTTACAGATTGCAAATATGGTATTATTAATAAAATGAAAATGATTAGTACATGTAATCATGCCTGATATACGCTTTAGCATTCACTTTACATTCACTTGATTGATCCTTGGTCATAACGCGTTCACAAATTGCATTTTAAATATCATAAAAATAAACTAATGATATTGAAATCATAATTACCGATGACAACAAATAAATTGATTATGTATACCCGGGTGATATAAAGTCTGAAATCCTTAATAATAATAAAAAAAGTATTTCGATTTTACAATAACATTATATATTTTTTATGGTACATTTACACTGAATTGAGCCCTAGCGCAAACACTTATGGTTTAGGGTTTCATCGAAAAAACTTAGATAAGGATTTATCAATACAAATTTAGAATCGTATTTATTTGACAAAGAGCTTATTTCTAACTTGTGCGGTAAGATATTTTGAAACTGCATACCTTTTCAGAAAGTCCTCATACCTGTACTTTGTTCTTATACGCTTTTTGCATCAATGAAAATCAGAGCGCCCGGTTAGCTCAGTCGGTAGAGCATCAGACTTTTAATCTGAGGGTCGCGGGTTCGAGTCCCTCATCGGGCGCGATATTTTTTTCTTTTCATGAAATTAAAATCTTAACATACATAATGATACTTTATATATTTTTATTTGCATAATTTCTAGTTGAAAAATAATTTAACCAAAAATAAAATTGAGAATAAAAACTGATGCAATATGTGTTTGCTTCCACGTCATAGAATAACATGTCTTTGAGAGGTGTGTCTGCTAAGAACCAATCAAATCACTTCAAATACGATCACATGCTCTCGCTCTTGTGTTTCATGGGGATTTCCCAAAACAATCGCTGACGCATGCTAAACGTTTCAGTTGGATTAGAACAAGCAAACAAGCCAAAGTAACAAGACATAGGACATTTAATTTTAACATTTTGCAGCAAATTTAGCGCGATATTGCAAGAAAACTCGGATAAAATGACACTCACAGACCAAGAAAACAACAATACTATTGATCAAACAAGGTAAGAGAAATTATATCAAGCTAATTTTGTATAAACTTGAGAAATATTTCTGATGCAATCGTTGCAATGTACATGTTGCATGTGGTAGCTTAGATAGATTCTTAGATACGCAGCTATGGAATTTCTATGGGCACTATTAATTCGATTTTAGGATATTGTAAGTCATATAATGCATGAAAAGTTAATTAGGTGGATTATAGAACTGTGATACGAAGATTGAGGCGGGAAAGGAGGTTGGGGTGGAGGAGAGTTCGGAAGAATTTCAATCATTTTATGCAGTTTGGATGCGCCCTCTTGGCATTTGAAAAAAGAAAGTATGCACACATTTTGACGGCATTTAAACCCATTATAACAGGCGCGGATCCGTAAAATATTGAACATTGGGGCGCAACAGTATAAATTATCAGGCTGGAACGGGTGGGGGGGGGTGGGGGGGCGTGTATTGTTTGTCTTACATTAAAGGGCGAACAGGGGGCGTGCGCCGGGGTGTGCCCCCCCCCCCCCTAAATCCGCGCATGTATAATATAATCTGTTTGAAACTAATCGTTTAATCGTTCCACAAGTTTCTGGAACCCGCGTTCCATTTTCAGCAACCCTATTTGGTCAGATCACATGAACCAAATGAATATGTAGATCAATCGATCGATACTCTCGCACTTTTTTCTAGCAGCAACTTTGCAACCTCCACTGAATAAATGAGGGACATACTTTATGACCCCAGTTTAGCTAATCGGTAGCCTTATAAGGGCGCGGTTTCATTGTTGTTTTCCTTACAAATGGTGTCTTCTCATGCATTTCTTATGGGAAACCAAAAAAGGCGACTTGCTATCCAAACACGAGTGTTTATAGGTAGTTGTTTGAGGTTCACATGAGAATTGTATAGAAAGAATAGATTTATTATGAAAAATAAAGCTCGACAAACGCTTCCAATGTGGCCAGGCCAAAAAGGTTGCTTTGTGATGATGATTCAGCACTTAATGTTAAGTCAAGGTGGCTGAGAGGAGACTGTTCCTAGCTTTCGAACCTTATATGGCCTCGTGAAAAGTGTGGCCTATATCTCAATGTCACATCGAAAAAAATAGCAAACTTCTGTAATTTTAGTAAGGATCTTCTTTTCGATATACATGAGCATAGACTATTTAGTTTCAGAGTGTTCGGTCTCAGTCTCTATAGTCTGGTATTTGCATGCATGTTTTCATTAAATAATGAAAACCTCGTGTGTTGTATTTTTTTTATTCTCGACCCTACAGAAAGCGATTTGACCTTATAAGGGTTTCCTTATATCCAAGCAAGAATCTTCTTGGGCCATAAATCTATTTTCGGACTTGGTTATGGTTCAGAGAGGGTGACGATAGGGATGCGATTGATACATTGGCCTTGACTCATTTGGTTCAATGACTCATTGAAAATTCACTCATTGCATCTTCCTTATATTTCAGCAAGAATATCATTAGTTTGACTCTGTGATAACGTAGAGAGAGTGGACATGGGGGCCAAGTGTAAAACACGGATGTTACGTGCCATTGCGTCTCCCCGTGCCATTGTGTCTCCCCAATAGTGGTCTGCCATTGTGTCTCCCCGACCTCTACCATTGTGTCCCCCATTTGCCATTGTGTCCACCCAACATATACCAATGTGTCGCCGCACGACCACTGTGTCTCCCCAACGTTGCTCAATAAATGCAAGCAAAACAAAAGCAAAAAACAACCAAAGCCTTATTACGAGCACCATTTTCGTATTTTGAGCATGTCAGCATTCTATTCAAAAATGGACCTTCAAACTATGTAACCTCTACTGTGGTAATTTACCAAATGAATGATATCATCAAAAGATGTTTCATTCATTGCCCGGTCATTTGTTAATTGGTTGACGCACATGGCGCCCTTATTAATCCCTATTTCAAACTGATAAAGATGTGTATGCATTGTTCTCTCACTGGTACATGGCGACATGGAACTCTATTTGACGATATGGATAGGATAAGTTTTAATCATTGACATTTGACATGTATCGTTATACGATCTTTTGATTGAGCAAGATGGGCATAACTTCAATCGCTACCGTTATCTTATGACTAAGGAGAGGATAACAAATACAAATAACGAATAGCGAATGAATAAATAAGTCCCACAGGTTCACCTTCAATGACTACCGTTATCTTATGGGTGAGCAAGACAACATGTCAACGGGCATAACCTCTTTTGCCCCTGTTTGAATAAAAATGCAACCTTTTTGGAGAGCAAAGTGGGAGACACATTGGTATAGGTTGGGGAGACACAATGGCAAATGGGAGACATAATGGTAGAGGTCGGGGAGACACAATGGCAAACCGCTATTGGGGAGACACAATGGCACGGGGAGACACAATGGCACGTAACACACGGACACGACTACGGGCACGACTACGGTTTGGGCGCTCCGGACTCATGGGCGGGGCTCAAACTTTAAGAAAACGTTCATTATCTGGGCACAACATTCAAAACATTTATCGTCTGGAGTCTGACTCGAATCAAGTTATCCCACCAAACCGATAACGCACACAACCATTAGACGTATTCATCGAATATTCGGACAAAATCAGGTCACTTTTGAGTTGGTCCATTATTGTACGTTTTATGGTTAGGTTTATTCACATAACACCATGTTCCAGTCTTACATTTACCATTTATCTCTTCAATTAAAAAATATCAGTGGCATATGAATCCGGCCCAAAAAGTTTCCGCCCAAAAAGTTTCCGGCCAAAAAGTTTCCAAAATTGACAACATAGGACAAAAAGTTTCTATTCAAAACTATCTTAATAAAGATAAAAAACATTATCATTTTTTCTTATTATATTATAAACAGTGTTGTAGGGTCAAAAGCCGATAGTAAATAAACTTTTTTAGGCACAAGTTGTATATTTAAGCACCTTTTTGATGGAAACTTTCTGTCCCATGTTGTCAATTTTGGAAACTTTATGGCCGGAAACTTTTTGGGCGGAAACTTTTTGGGCGGATACCGTTGAATATATAATACAGTTATTGAGCAATTGGTCACCAAAAATTTTCACTATCGAAATTTTGGCGCATTTTATTTGAAAAATAACAAAAATATAACTTTCCAACGACAAAAACATGAATCATTTTAAATAACCCGAGTAATCAATTCAAATAAGCCTCATGACTGGTTGACGGGAAAATGGGCCATGATGGATGCCAAGATTCTAAGTTCGTCCAATATATGTCAGTTGCTATTGGTCCAAAAAGCCTAACAATTTATTAAAATGCCTTTTAAATGTCAGGAAACAATTTCACGTGGTATTCCTCTACAATTATTTGGAGATTTATAATTAATTATATTCTGTCCGAATATTTGATACAAGCTGTCCGAATATTTGATGCTGCCGATTTCGATAGTGACAATTTTTGATGACCTACTGCTCAATAACTGTATTACACATTCAACTGATATTTTTTAATTGAAGAGTTAAATGGTAAATGTAAGACTGGAACAGGGTGTTATGTGAATAAACCTAACCATAAAACGTACAATCATGGACCAACTCAAAAGTGACCTGATTATCCCCCGTGAAAACGAGGGGATATAGGGTTGGGCTTGTCCGTCTGTCCGTCCGTCCGTCCGTCTGTCCGTCCGTCTGTCCGTCCATCCGTCCGTCCGTCTGTCCGTCTGTCTGTCCCGCTTGAGATAGGGTACTTTGTGCACGCGAGTTGGGTATGAAGGAGTTGAGCTAGAGCTTTGCAATTTTATACACGTATAAACCAAGGTCTGAACTCGTGCCTCGTCAAGGTTTCATCTCGATCGGTTGAAAATTGTCGATTCTGGAGCACTTTAAAAATTGT
>LQRL01174574.1:5524-28908 GCA_001703475.1 Hydroides elegans
AAAATTCATCCTTGTACGCTGTGCCAACGTTCCTAGTCGAGCGGGTATCTTCTGTTAACCATCTCAATGAACGAACATTATACATATTTTTGCAAAACAACGGTATCATATTGCCCGATTTATAATTTTATTGTGCTTGTAATTCGGTATAATCAAAAATGCGAAAAGTCGCTTTTCGTCTCAGTGGATTGAAACATGTTTTGTCTGATTCAATGTTTGTTCGAGTTGCGGAAGGTATGACAATAAGCTGAGTCTCTGTGGTAACGTTTGGTTTATCATTTATATGCTCTCTGGATAAACGAGCTCTTGAACTTAGCAGAAATCGTCCACATATCAATAGTGGTTCACTGATGAATTGTTTGTATAGAATCGCATTTTAAGATTGGGACTGATGCGTGTTTTATGGACCAAAATGAAGCAATGATGTATTTTAATAATGAATGCAATTTTGATTCGCTAGCAATAATCTGTCAACATTGTTTAAGCTCTATTTCAAATTGCACTTATATTAGTTTAATTGCAATAAATTGTCCTTGGTGTGGACAATGCGATTTCTGAAAGGCTTAAAGATAGGTAATTGCCAGTGCAAAACGTCTTCCTCATCTTGAATTCTATTTTCAGCTGTACTTTGGCTGCACCGACAAATTGGCTTTACTTATCTCATCTAGTTACAAGGTTCAAGTGACCTATAAGGATATCATGTTTTTAAACAATTTTCAGAAAATAAAACCGCACGCTAAGACATAATGAAAATTAAGCTAATTATGAAAATTAGAGTCTGTGTCTTCCAACTGCCCACTCGACAAAGGCTGATGATACTACGTCACACTAGGGAATGTCATCGAGAGGACGTTGTCTTTAAATCACTTCTTGACCTTTTGCAGTACGGACGTTCTCTTAAGTTGAGATACGGGGTGGTCGTTCTTCAAAAGACCAATGGTACGGTACCTAGAACCTAGAAGGACGCTCGGAAAAGGATCCAAGTCCTTATGGCCTTGGTTAAAATGGCCCCTTTTTGGTTAAATGTATCATACATGTATGTTTATTTGTATCCCAAACATCTAGGCCTATATAGCACCGTATGGTTATAACGTCGTGGTGCCGAGTGGGTTACAATCTTGTTAATAGAGAAGAGGCGTCTAGAGGATTAAGTTCAATCCGATAGGAGATCTGTTTTCTGTCCCATGAAATTGGTGTGGCCTATTGCATGAATTACGGTAGCGATTGACTCGAGGTTTTGTGTCATTTCATGAGATTGTTTCCATCGACGCCTGTAAACCATTTTGCTGTCTTACGCTTCTATCATCACCAGGAAATTGCATCGCTGCATCGTCTCTTATACACTGTATGTATATAATGGTTTACTGAGTCGATATCTTGTTCGGATATCGTATGAATTAGGATTATTTATACTTAGGCATCGCGATGTTTTCGATATAGTTAAGTATGAAGGAAATTATGTCGATAAAGAAGACGGTTATTTTTCATCGTTGACCCTGAGTAACCTTGTCGCGCGGATAATGGTGCTGCAAGGTATCGGTACCAAAGCTTAATCTTACCCATGTATTTTTTTTCACATGAACATTCCAAACATCTGCTGTAAATTTCAACCATAGGTATGGTGTACTTAATAATGGGACTAACTTCTCACGTCAACTCACTGTTGCCTTAAAGTCATCAAAATATATTAGCTTAAGCGACCAGATGAGTTGTCATCCATTTTGAGTGAGTTGACAGTGATTAAACGCATGGTGTCAGAGAAACAAATTATCCCATTAGTCATTGTCTTTATTCATGTTACTTTCAAACAGTATTAAGTGATGCAGAACTTAAGCAGTGAGCAGATACTTTTCTGGGTTCGGGCAATCATGTTCTTCATCTGATTTAATATTATGATTTTGTTTATTTTGCCAATGATGTTATCAAATGCATCGAAGAAAAAGGGAAAATCATCCCGAGATAGAATTACATGTACATGGATGCCCACTATATCTCACACCACAACAACTCGTTTCGCACTCTCCAAAGCAAACATGTTTTATCATAAATGAGTATAAAATAATAGAAACGCAATGCACAATACCGTAGAAATGCTGCCCATGTGCCATTACATCGAGGCATTAATTGTTTCAAAGAAAAGGAAAAATACTTGTTTCCGAGTATATCCATTTGAATGTTTTATGTGGATATTCAAATGTGAGACGCGCTGTATTGACAGGCCGCACCCTTTAACTTACCCGCAAACCTCTTAACGTAAGGAAATTGAATCCGACGGCATATAAACGAAAGCTTTACGGTCATAGGGGATGTTTTAATGTGATGGAAATGCAGTTCAAGCACATGGCTAAATGCTAAGTGGCCCCTGTGTCCTACATTCCCATTTGGTAAAATCATCGTGTAACTTAATTACAATGAAAATATTTATGGGCAATATCTAAGAATGTGTAAAATAAGTCGTTCATAGGCCGCGTTCGCACAAAAGAAAACCGCGTTATTACGCGCCTTTTGCATGACCAGAAGTGATGAGTTGCTATGTTGAAATAAAAATGTTACTCTAGGTTTATAGTGCGTAATTAGTGCTTCGAGGTTTTTTGGTTTGGGTGAATGCAGACTTATGTCAGAACTGGAGGTGACACTACAACATAACATATGAGACCTAGATCACTAAAAGGCTAAAACTTAACGTCTATGAGACTTCGAACCCTTTCACGATGGACGTGGAGTAAGTTATGTATTCAGGGGAATCACATGAAAGACCTTTGTAGCTACATGCGTATTGTTGTTATTGATAACTAAGTTTTCGAATGGGCAACATAAATGGAATCCACATTTTCACAATGAAATAAGACTCTCTTTAGCGTATAGATACATCCAAAATTTATATACATAAACATCAATAGAAGGTAGCAGCTGAAAAAGGAGCGATTTAATAAATATTACCCTCATGGACATTTGCAAATCCTAACCACATTTGTGCTGTGAATTCATAATCCATGATATGATTAAGGCAGCAATGCCATGTAAATGCCCTGGCAATATAAACGCTATTAAAAGTGACAGATATATTACGGTTTTTGTCATTTGATATGTTGTACGAGATTATTAAAGATGTTTTTCCTTTGTCTGCTTTTGTTCAATTACATAGGTTAACAGTATGTAGGGCCTAGGTCTATCTTGAGACCTGGATGAAATTACGTTTTATGTAAAATTTTCTAAATATAAACAGCTATTTTTTCCTACTATCTTTTTAGTATTTCGATAAGCTCGAGGAAAATCATAAAGAAACAATGTCATTTTCCCATCCCTCTATTTATAAATCGCATTACATACACTGTATACTACATACATAAAAACACAAACGTCTGTGATGTCTTAAGACGACATATCTTTTGAACGTTGCTTTTTCCTAATGTGCCCCTTTGAGCCGAGTATTTTTGTTTTGTATTATTTTCTCAACTTTCAAGCCATTTTCATTTGACATTTTATTTTGTATCTCTGCTCTTAAATCAACCAAGATGAGAAAAGCTGTGAAAATGAGTTGTAGAACAGACGGTGAAAATTGAAAAAGCACCTTTTGCATTTTATTTTGTTCCACTTTGCTCGCTCCTTCGGGACGCCAACTTCGCAAAACTTGCCAGACATCGCAATCCGATTTTAGAAAGCGTGTCACCTCGTTTTTCCCTAAGATTTGTTCCGCGTTTCTAAAAATAAGTTATCTATTAAAGTTTAATATCAAACGCATTTTTGATGGGCACTTTTTAAATCAACAAAAATCATTTAAAGCACACTTAACCCCTTTACCATTGGTGCAAAAATACATTGAGCACATTCCCTTGAATCAACTCACTCGGCAAGGGTCGTCCATAGTACGTCGCATTCGAACGTGACGTTGAGAGGACGACCTACTTTTGGCCCGTATGAACGATTTTCGGACGTCCCTTTGCGTCCCGGCGTCCGTAGAACGTAATTTGTACGTCAGACTCGGACGTGACATCAATGCAACGTCTTTTTTACGTCCGCGACGAATAAGAACGTCTGGAAAACGTTCATACGGGCCAAAGTAGGTCGACCGCTCACCGTCCGTGGACGTCTTGCTGAGTGGCAAATGCTCAACGATTTTTTTTTTCAAAATCAAGATTTTGCGATACCGCATTCAAAGTATTGCCTATATTGCTTATATATAAGACAAATAACATAATGGTCACATAAAATAGTTGGAACATGTCATCAATGTTACACTGGCCTGTTGCTGTTTAATATCTAATCTGAGCATCAGCTTGTGAGTAGGCTCTTAACATTGTTTTTTGTTTTTGTCAAACTACAAATATCTCGTTCTCTTTCTAATGGAATCACTCGTAAGTACACTGACCTTGTGTCGAGGCATGTTGAAGAAGAGAAATCAAATGAGTAGGGAGAGTAATTATCATCGTATTGCGGGGTAATAATAGCAACATTCTGTTCATTTCTTCATTATGACAGGAGTACCCAACGGGCCACTTTTAAAAAAGTTTCTTATTCTACTTCATTTGGCATGAAATGAACTCCTAACTTAAACCTGATAATTAGCCCCCAGCCAACCAATTTGGCTGAGGGCTATTGCTATCCCCCAGTCCGTCTGTCCGTCCGTTCGTCCGTCTGTCCGTCTGTCCGTCTGTCCGTCCGTCCGTCCGTCTGTTAACATTTGAGATGCAATAGTTTGTCCGCGGCATTTTGGTATGAAGCCTTTGTCCTAGGCCTCTGAAACTTCACGCAGTGAACAAATATATATTGCAAATGTGCAACGTTGAGGTTTCAGTTTGATCGACCAAAAAATGTCGAAATTGCGGGTGTCTGAACTTAAACGAATTTGAGATATTTTGGGGTATTTGTACATCACTTTGTCCGCGGCACTTCGGTAAACAGCCTTTGTCCTAGGGTTCTGAAACTTCACACAGTGAAAGAATGTATATTGCAAATGTGCAACGTTGAGGTTTCAGTTTGATCGACCAAAAAATGTCGAAATTACGGGCGTCTGAACTTAGACGAACTTGAGATATTTTAGGATATTAATATAGCAGTTTGTCCGCGGCACTTTGGTATAAAGTCTTTGTTCTAGGGTTCTGAAACTTCACACAGTGAAAGATTATATATTGCAAATATGCAACGTTGAGGTTTCAGTTTGATCGACCAAAAAATGTCGAAATTACGGGGGTCTGAACTTAGACGAATTTGAGATATTTTTGGATATTAATATAGCAGTTTGTCCGCGGCACTTTGGTATAAGGTCTTTGTTATATGGTTCTGAAACATTACACAGTGAAAGAATATATATTGCAGATGTCCAACGTCGAGGTTTCAGTTTGATCGACCAAATATGTCGAAATTACGGGCGTCTGAACTTAGACGAACTTGAGATATTTTGGGATATTAATATAGCAGTTTGTCCGCGGCACTTTGGTATAAAGTCTTTGTTCTAGGGTTCTGAAACTTCACACAGTGAAAGAATATATATTGCAGATGTGCAACGTCAAGCTTTCAGTTTGATCGACCAAAAATGTCGAAACTACGCTGGTCTGAACTTAGACAAACTTAAGATATTTTGGGATATTTATACAACAGTTTGTCTGCAGTACTTTGGTATAAAGTCTTTGTTCTATGGTTCTGAAACTTCACACAGTAACAGAATATATATTGCAGATGTGCAACGTCAAGATTTCAGTTTGATCGACCAAGAAATGTCGACATTACAGGGGTCTGAACTTAGACGAATTTGAGATATTTTGGGGGTATTTGTACGGCGGTCTGAGCAAACAACATAGAGAAAGATTGCGCGTATATCGTGACGCTGTAGACAAATATGCGGGGGCATCGGTGTGAACACGACGTTGTGAGATAGATGTTGTGAAAAGACAATGCCAAAAAGACGCTTTGAGAAAGACGTTGAGAGAAAGACGTTGTGAAAAAAGACGTTGTGAGAAAGACGTTGTGAGAAAGACGTTGTGAGGAAGATTTTTCTTTTGACTGGCTTATTTCAATCCACAAATATTCGTGTTAAAGACTGTTTCGCCCAGGCTGGGGGCTTTGCATCTCTGATGCTTATGTTTATTTTAAGTTATGGAATGATTTTATTCTTAATTTGCCAGCCAGTAACAATGAAAATATTGTGCCAGCAATTTTGCACAGAACTGCCAGCAGAATAAAACATTCACATACTGAAACGTTACTTTTCGGTATATATAGAAAAGAAAAGAAAAGTATAGAAAAGCTACTCTTTGTGCTTTGTTATATAAATCTTCTATGAACAAATGTATCTCAGTTATATATAAAATTTATTTCTATGTCTTAATGTCATTTCTATCTGAAACCGAAGATTGTTTATGCCATTAGAGACATAGTTTATATTGGGTTTTATTCTTATAAAACGCCAGGAAAATACCAATAATGTGAAATGCAATATTTTATCTATTCTGTTCTGTAAAAATGCCAACAAGATAGAAATTGGAAAAGAAGAGATATTCCACCGAATAAATCGCCGGGTACTCCTGTTATGGGGGAGCCCATAACCCACCCCATCCCGTTTCTGCTGCTCCCCAGATGAGAAGATTGTAGAGTGGGTTTTATATTTCAAAAAGAAATCAGGAAAAATATCAAATAAGAGGAGATCGTAAAATGAGACCTGGTATGGATGGTTGGTAAGGTCCGGTAAAGAAAATATGATATTTTAGAAGAAACGGCAATGTGGAAAAACTGAGTTACTTAATGAATGAGGTTTAAATATATGAACGATATGATAGAATATATCACAACAATTGTTGATGCATTGATATTTTGCTTCAATAAGGATTTTACGTTATATGTTTTTGTTTTGATAAAATAGTAATTGTACCATCAATTCGTTTTTATGAGGTGCAATAGTTTATATGAAATAAAGTTAAAATGTCGAGTGCAAATAGGATGGGGAATATTACATTTCCATAAAAATAATAGGCTGGCAAATAAGATCCGAAACATTAACTATGAAAGCTATTATGTTTACATTTCAAGCAAAAAAGGGTTTCTTATTTTGAGTTCAAAAACAAATACGTATTTTAACAAGCTGTCACGAAATCACATTTTGTCGCACAAGTATTTGGACAAACTCGTATCAAATACCTTTAATGTGCAATATGCATAACAAAAACCATGGATTGTCTAAACATATCTGGTTAACTCTTGTTTATTTAATCAAAATTGTTTTTACTTCATTTTCAATGCCGTTTGTTTTCCATTTATTTTTAATTCAATCATTTGAGCAAAATCATCAGAATTCATCAGTGTTGACATTGAGAACGTGTAAGTACGTATTAATAAATAATAATAATAAACGCGAATGCAAGAATGCGTCATAACGAAGCTTTTTCGGATTTATTCTGGTGTATAACTCTCAAATGACTCAGATACTGAATATGAATACTGCATAAAATTCTACATATCGATAGTCTGTGTGTATTAAAGTGAGGGTTGATTTTTGCAGTCTGGTGATTTGACTCTCATATATACATTTGAACATTATTTGAACATTATTTCATATTTCTTTTTAAAACGGAGCCTCAGAAAATCTATTCAAATAATTAAACCAATGTGTAGAGCGTTTTAAAAATGGCCTTCTGTCTATCTGTGTTATCACAATTTAGTGCCTTCTTTCATAAAATGACCCATACTGAATACTTTTATTTGGTTGAGTTTTTTTCATACTTACTCTCTACCCTTTTCATCCCCCACCCCTCTCAACCACTCCCACTTTCTCCGCAGTATGACCGCCCCTCCATCCCTTCCACATGAGCACATTTGCTGCCGCTGGGCAGAAAAGAATTAGTCGCCAGCAACGCGTAATGCAAAACCATTTTCAACGGGTCACAACTCAAAGAGCATTGCAACAAGATGTGGTAGTGTGACCATTTGCGTCTTCGTTGAGCCCCACAGGATATTGTTTTTCCTTGAAGATTATTTGTATGAAGATACGAAGGCTCTCCAAACGTTTTTTCACGTCCCGACGTTGGACTGGTGTCCTTCTTACGTTCGACTTTTAAGATATGTCAAGGAAATGTTTTACTACATATATGACAAAAAAGGACGTTCAGATAACGTTCATATATGGCCGAGAGGGGTGTGACCATTTGCGCCGCCGCCAAGCAGCTCCCGAAGATTAATTCCTGCAAGCGGATATGAGCGAAATGACACACATGAGCTCGCTTGGCGCCGTGTCATATGGTGTTCTTTGGTTCATTTGAAGATATGTTTTTGAAATGGACAATTTAGGCATGGATGTCACGTGTAGGAAAGGGGGTGTCTGAAACAAAAGTATCTTTTTTGTTTAATTTAGATTTCTTAGGTTGTATAATGTTATTTTTGATATCTTTTTGAGTTAAAGGTCTTATATTTATGGTAATTTAACCCAAAAATGGTGGTTTAATAAGAAAGCTCATTTTTCTATAAAAACTGTAAATTGTCTAAGTTTTGTAGATTACATTGGCTTGACCCAAAACCTTCTCACGAGTTCCTAGAAATGTACCTATTTTTCTTATTAGTCAAAAATATCTTGTTCTAAAGCTAATCATCACCTGAGCAATATCATTGTAGTCTTTTCTCTGATAGGCTGCTTTGTAAAAAATATATTCTTACTATTATTACCCACATAAGATGCCACGCAACGTTTCCTTAAAACAGAGCCAAATAAAGAAAATCTAAAATTAATCTTAAACTTATATATTCTTTATACAGGAGTACCCAATGGGCCATTTTACAAAAAGTGTCTAATTTTACTTAATCTGGCATGAAATGAACTCTAAACATCTTTAAACCAGATTAATTATTTTATTTATGGAATGATTTTATTCATAATTTGCCAGCCAGTAACAAAGAAAATATTGTGCCAGCAACTTTGCACAAAACTGCCAGCAGAATAAAACATTTACATACTGAAACGTTACTTTTCGGAATGGAATAGGAAAACTTATTTTTTTGCTTTGTTATATAAATCGTATATGAACAAGTGCATCTCAATTATATTACTATGCTTTAATGTCATATCTATGTGAAACCGACGATTGTTTGTGCTATTAGAAACATATTTTATGCTGGGTTTTATTCTTATAAAATGCCAGGAAGTTAATATTCAATTTTCAATCTTGATTTAATATTGTTTTGCGGTCTGCACCTCAACTTTAAAAACAATCGTTAATATAGGGACTCGACACAGATATTATTGATTATGAGTCACAGTGACTTATTTAGCAGCGCATCGTCTCATGCACAGCCCTACATCAATAGATTGCTGTCACTCATTCCATGGAGCTCCACCCCGTTTGTACATTTAATTGATTGCGTAACGAATCACAACGCGAGAGGGCTTTATAGTGGTTTTCAGCGGGACAAAACAAAATGCATTAATTTCAAGAGGTGATGGCTTTCAAATCTAAATAAGGTTATTAAAATATATAATGTCACAATTCTAAACCACCTATTCTCCATATTCAGTGTATTAGCAATACACTCATATATATATTATAGTGTTATTACGTGTTTAACATATAGAAAAAGGTACTACAAAACAGAAGGTGTTGTTGGTTTCACATAGATTTATATCTATGTGAAACCGACGATTGTTTGTGCTATTAGAAACATATTTTATGTTGGGTTTTATTCTTATAAAATGCCAGGAAAATACAAATAATGTGAAAAATAAGATTTTATCTATTCTGTTCTGTGAAATTGCCAGCAAGATAAAAAATCAAAAGAATAGATATTTCACCGAATAAATCGCTGGGTACTCCTGTTTATAATTTACAGATGCATTTACGTGGCAGCAGCAGTTATCTGAAAGGCATCATCTTGCCGAGCCTCCTCCTCCTCTGTCTCCTAGCAACCATGCCCCTAGCAACGAGCGCCTTCACCATGGAGATCTGCTCCCTTGGCAACGAGCGCGGGCCCCTACCAACGGCGCGACGCGGGGGTAGCAACGAGGCACCCTGCCCATATGAGGTTGCCATGAGAGAAAGGGACCCGGCGATGGTCGAGACATTGCGCTTTATCACGAATGTGTGTCGGATATGTGGATACAACTATGGGAATATCTTTGAGTATTGCTGTCGCTGTGACCAACACGTTTTCTACCAGTGTCACCAGTGGGTCGCAGCTGGCACGAAGCACGGACGCATGAAATGAGGCATTTAATGCTGAGGTGGTTTGTCTTGGCTTTTCTAAGGGTTTATCGGCGAGAGGGTAAACGGTTATTTTTGAAGGAGGCTTTTGGGTAATCAGTAGACTAACGAGAAAGATTGTCAATGTGTATAACATAAAACTGATTGTAAATACAGTCTTGCCTGTTTTATTTTTCGAATATACAGTTACTCGTACATCTTTCGTTATGATCTATATACGAAATGCATTTTTAAAATAACATCTTTAACAGAAACATACTGAGTGATATAAAACAAATGACTGTGTAGTTGTTTTCCTCATTCATACTGTTAAAAAAAATATATGTTGTAAAGAATACAATAATGTGCCATCATTTTAGCTGGCCATACAAATAAATCAAAGTTTTTGCTTTAAACCGTATTAACAAATGTTTGATATTGACAATCGACAACAAAATGTTCTTTTATATAAGTTAAATATAATTTGGCAATAAAATACTAGTGGTATTTCATTTTTACTATTCGATTGTTCAAAATAGTGTTTATTGACATCAGTATAGTAAAGTATTTTATCTCCGGAGGTGTATAGTTTTAAAACGGATTCGGATACACAAATACTAACACGAATTTGTTTTTATGGATGTCGAAATAGTGCTATCACTTATAATGAATGATTAATTTTTACATTCCTACTTTTGTTTACGCTTATTTGTGTATTTATGAATGCCAAAGATAGAAAGTGACGTCAATATGATTATTTTTCAATACCTTCAAGTAAGATTGTGTTATGATAAAAGTTGAATAATACCTTCAAGTAAAATTGTGTTATGATAAAAGTTGAATTCAGATTGCCATGACAATACTATTAATTAACATTAACAGATTTGCGCACGAAAAAAAATGATATTATAGGAAAATCATCTTTAAGAGTTGAACCAGAAATAAACTCGAAAACATGTTTTTACTTTTAATTTCTAAAAGTACATACATAGAAATATCACCTCTTTCATGACGCATCAAGGTTTGACATTATATGTGTTTTTTTTTTCAATGCCGTGTATTTGAAATAATTGTACAGTTAAGGCGACAAACTAATTTATACTACAAATAAATCGTTTTATTCATTGCACACATATATAAACAGTGTTGATATTTTAAAAAAAAACGTAGATTGTATGTGCTTTGGAAGAAACAAATGCCCTTAGTTTATTTTTTTTAAACATTATATCAGTTTAATCATGGACGGGGCCTCAACAATTGAAACATTATAAAACCACCTTGGATCCCGATACATCTCATCACAAGGGTTATAGCAAAAATGACCAATTAAACATCACCATGTTGTTATCCCACAATGCACTCAATTATGTATAAACGTTAAATATATATTGACACTGGATCGTTTAATTTATTAAAGAAACTATTCCTTGTTACCTAGAAATTTTACATTTTATGCTCAAATCATGCGGGAAAAATGCACCTTGTTCCCACCTAGAAAGCATATGTCTTTTAATATACATTTTATTATTTATTGAAAAATATCATAATAATAATAACATAATAAAACAAGCCATCGTCGAGGGCGCAGACCCAAACCGAACGCCAACAGTCAGTGAACTTTCATGTTTTGATATAAAGCATATACAAAGTATATTGCGTGGTTTAATAGCATAAAATAACGTCTGTCTCACAATGTATTTTTCTCAACGTATTTCTCACAAAGCCTCAAGTGGTTTTTCTCACAACGTCCTTCTCACAAAGTTCTTCTCACATCATCTTTTCACAACGTCTTTATCACAACGTCCTTCTCACAACGTCTTTGTCATATCTTTCTCACAAAGTCTTTCTCACAGCGTCATACTCACAAAGTTTTTCTCACATTATCCTTCTCACAACGTAATGCTAACAATGTCTTTCTCACAACATCATTCTCACAACGTTCTTCTCACAACATCATTCTCACAACGTTGTCCAAACCAAATTCCTATAAACATGTACATCTGCTTTTTTAGTCTTTCTCACAACGTTTTTCTAACACCGTTGCCCTCAAATATTCATCCACACAACGTAGTCCTCACAATATACACGTAATATTTCTGTGATGTACAAAAATCGCAAAATATCTCAAATTTGCCTACGTTAGACCCCGTAATTTCGATTTTTTTTAATCTATCAGACTGAAACCTCGACGTTGCCCATCTGCAATATATATTCTTTCACTGTGTGAAGTTTCAGAACCCTAGGTCAGAGGCTTCATAACAACGTGCCGCGGACAAAGTGTTGTACAAACATCCCCAAATATCTCAAATCGTCTAAGTTCAGACCCCAGTAATTTCGACAATTTATGGTCGATCAAACTGAAACCTCAACGTTGCACACCTGCAATATATATTCTTTGACTGTGTAAAGTTTCAGAACCCTAGGACAAAGGCTTTATACCAAAGTGCCGCGGACAAAGTGCTGTATGATTAGCGTTACGGACAGACGGACGGACAGACGGACAGACGGACGGACAGACGGACGGACGGACAGAGGCAAATCCTATAGACCCCCCCCCCCGGTTCCCCCGGTTGGGGTCTAAAAAGAAGCATATGTTGACATGATATTGCAGTGTCAGTTTTTAATCGCTTGTAATCGATTCATCAGTTAATTCATCATTTATCTCCACTTCTATCTCACCCAACCCATCCGCCTCTTCTCCCTCAAATGGAATCTCATTTTGCCGCTCAACACTCGCCTCTATATCAGTCTCATTCCGTTCAATATCAGACTCCATTACATATTCTGAAGATGGGTTTATGAATGACTGTATAGATGAGCGTGCGAACATGAGGTTTTGTTGAAAGGCGGGGAAGTCGGCCAAGAACACAATGGTGAGTTCTACGGCGACAAATATGATGCCTGCTGTTCCGATGAATTCCGCTTGAGGCGCTTCTACGGGGTCGAGAAAGTGGGGGTCGAGCTCAAGAATCGGAATGGCTAGAAAAGAAGATTACTTGTGTTAATGTAAAGGTGGTCATGATTTTGTTTCGGTACATAGTTTTAAATTGTTTCGAAATCTAAAATAAAACGCTAATCATCGTGTGGCATTTAGTAAAGCACTTATGGTTTTATTATGTGTTTTTTTCAATATACGAACTTTAAATACTAATAACAAGCTTGGCTAAAATGTGATTGTAGGGTGCATATCCCTACCGTCGCCCGTGAAAATAAATGTGGACATTTTATAAGGGCATATTATTCAGCATCAAACTTATGTTTAGGTTACAAATAGATAGATTAAAAGGCAATAGTTATATTAGCCACTCGCGATCATACAAACTTAGACCCAATACTACATATACCATGTATATGGCATTGGAAAAAAACTATATACTCAAGGACGTGCCCTACTCACCAACCTATGAAGTTTCCATAACAATATAATAAAACTTCATGCTTTCAGGAAAATACGGGAAAATATTTGCCCCGAAGGAGACCGTTTGGGCGGTTTACCGAGGAACAAATATCTTTATTTCATGTTTTTTTCTGTGTGTTTATAGTGTCACATTGGAATAATCAATAAAACCAAGCGTACTATTTAAAACCAAAGAATATGTATTTTCTTGACTTGAAACGCCCATCGACATGCCACCCGGGAGGGTAACGTTATGAAAAAATGACACAATAATTATGTGCGCTTACATGTACGCATGAAAATTAGCATTGTGACGTGTCTATTGTTTTATTTCATGCTTGAAGGAATATCCTGGGCAATATCAACCGGGCAATATCACTTTTGATATTGCGTCGTAGCGGCGACCTTGTATATTTCCATATTTTGAATAATATTTTCATGTTATAAAAGGAATAATACTCGAAGGACCCATATATCAAAATGGTATTCGACCCCGGGAAAGGAAACAGTGATGTCCGCGTTCTTCGGGCTTGGACATTACTATTCCCATCCCTCGGGTCGATAATCATTTTGGTATGGACTCTTCGTGTATTATTCCTATTTTCTTTATAGAAAAAAAACAACGTCAAGCATGAAATAATGTCAGAAGCCATATACCTTGGCACTGTACAAAGGGCGGACTCCACCTGTTCACCTGGGGCACCCATCGCGCCTGTTTGCTTCTGGTTTCATCTGCGAAGCGATATCCGTCCATGCACCTGAAGAGGATTATTACATTATGTTATTTTACGCAACCATTACTTATAATGCAACCAAATTTTCAAATAGCAAAGAAACCATAACAAAGTGTGATATTTTCATGAGAAAAACATTATCATTACATATTCTCTGTTGTCGACGTGATTCCATTCTTTGTTTCAAGCGTAACTGCATAGTTATTTTTTCGTGAGCAGCCCATGAGAGGCAACAACAAATCAATTTTTTCCCCTCATATGCATTACAGAATGATTATATGAAAAACAATATTTCCTTATGTACGGTTACGTAAATTTTCCTATAACGCACCTGTATGAGATGATGACGGGGCATGCGCCCTCGTTCCACGCGATCAGCTGATGCCGGAAGTTTAGCCACGTGGGAACCACGTTGCACACCTCTAGCGCTGGGGTGGAGAAGAATAAAAAGCGGGATTGATATTAGCTTGGTTTTAAGTATGCTTTTTTTAAATATCGAATTTTAGATTTTTCACGCAAAAAGACATCAGATGGATCATATACACTCACAATGCACAAAATATATTATATAAGACAATAAAAAAATACGTATTACAATTTGAATTAATTTAATTTGTTATTTAACGTCTATTAAATAAAATGAGTACCTTGCGTCACTTGACTTTGTATAGCAGTTGTAGTCGAATATGGCAGAGAATAACTTGATCTGTCAATTAAACTGGTTTCTGAGGAAATCGCGTCCAGGCCATTGGTTTCATAAAACGTCGACGTATGTATATAATCAGCACTGTCCGTATTATCAGTGTTCGTTTGGCTTGATGGACCAAAATTAGAACTTGTCATATGATGGTTTGATTGAGTCACTGAAAAAGGACTGGTGTTCGTATTCCATGAATTGGTAATCCCTTCTGATGTAGTATCATCAATGAATGGATGGCTGCTCGAGACAGATGTGTACATGGTCCGGACGGCATGACTCGTTACCTCTGTAGTAGGTGTATCAGTAGATATAGAATCTACCGTCGTTGTAGACTGTTCATCAGTTGTCGGTACCAAGCTTGTATATTCAACAGTGGTAGAATCTACCACGGGTGTAGTATCGTCAATGAAATTATTGCTGCTCGAGACAGAGGACTCTCTCGATTCCAGTGAAGTAGGTGTAACTGTTGACATAGATTCTACCATCGTTGTAGACGGTTCATCCGTTGTCGGTACCAAGCTTGTATATTCAACAGTGGTAAATTCTTCCACAGCAGTTGTAGGTAAATCTGTCAATCAATATAATAACAGTTTTCGAGTTCATTGCATCTCTAATATTATATCATTAAGTCAGTTTCTCTCTTAAAATATAATTCTAAAATAATATGATTTATTACTTATACCTTGATTATATTTTATGTAACATGTGAAAATGTAACTGGTACCTGGAATATCGCAGTAGCCGGTTCTCGCTGGCGTGATGGAGTAATAGCAGAAGGGACCAGCAGGATCATCCGTTGGGTTTCTTGAAGTAATAGATATAGTTAGACTCGTCAGTGAATTTTATAGCGACTGTTAGACTATATATCATGCCACATGTAAATATGTTGAATATTCTGACTCCTGTTTCAATATACACTTAAAACATTTAAATAGCCATATTTTTTAGTGATTACAAAGCTAAACTTCAGGGCATAACAAACATGCATTTATTTCCTAACGCAGTCCATGTCTTATCCGGAAAGGCAGAAAGCGAAAAACTGGTTTCGCTCCAAAGTTTACATTCTTCTTGTTGATTGGTCATTGCAATGTCTCCAATGTAAATTGTATTTTGCTTGTTAAAAATGGAAAACTCTGAAAAAAATAAAGCTTCAAGTTACACATTCAAGCAAAATAAGTTCATCGATGTGTTTATTTAAACTTGTAATTACATTTTGTATATTGATCTGAAGTGCTGTTATGTTCTGTTATGATTATCTTAACTTATGTGCTCAAACATATTTTTGTATACACTGGAGCCATCGCAAAATCATAATAAAAAAAATATCCATGAACATGTACATGTAAGATATATACATTTTATACATAACCATATTTGTTCTTCGTGTTTCGACACTTACCCTGTTGGCACAAAGGGACGTCGCAATATCTGTAATTCAAATTGGCGTTTATGAAACACCATGGTCGACTGTCACCATCGGGATTCCTACGAATAATATGATATGTTTAAGATAACATTTATGCTTTTTGAATTCCTGATCCCTTATATGATGGGTTTAAGATAACATTTATGCTTTTCTTGTATTAGAACTGGAGCACACATGCATGACTTGTTAAAACGTTGAACTAGCTGGAATTGATATAAGTGATACACACAATGTATCGATCACCACATAAAAGCGCTCTTCAACGGCGCGTATCCCGCCACCACTACCCAACCCATCACCCCCACCCTACCTAGCGTTTAACGTTTATACATAAAACAATGGTGTTTCAATTTAGTCTGGATCTACAACTGCCGAATGTGAATCTTGACGCAATGTTGAATTGCGTATTTTATATATTCAAGAGTCAGTTGCTCAACAGTGATATGCAAGTTCTTATAAACAATGCATTGGTGCCCCAGCTTTTCCTGGCCTCATTTATTCTTACTCTGTGCGTGCTGATGATCGCCTTTCATAGCGTTAATTTACACTATTTATACCAAAAAATCTAATTTTCTAAACAATGATACGCCTACCTGCAATGATTAGCCAAGTCACCCCACGACTCGTCTGCAGGGAACTGATCAAGTGAATAGCTGTTGCTGAATAACTCCCAGAACTGACAACTCAAACCCCCCTCATGTACAGAGAGGGTTCCTGAATATTCAAGGCCTTGTTCGGTCGTCTTACAACCCACATCATTGGCGAGTTCTTTAAAAAATGTTTTAGTTATATAATTAGATAATCTTGATTTTGAATTCGTATCTATAGCAGCTCAAGACAAATGCCGTGAATAGAATTTGCGTTTGTTATTGCTGTTAATGACAATTTATGTATTATTAATATTTAAATATATATAAATATTTAAAAACGTGCCCTCTGTTGTTTTATCGTCATAAAGGGCAGTGACGTCATTCATTTTTTTTTAAAACAAATGAGTTGTAGGATGAATTACTATTCAATGATGATCAAATTAACCTGTTTCACAAATAGGCACATCACAGTATCCATGGCGACCATCGACGGAAGTGAAGCACCAGGGTCCGTTGATGTCACCATCGGGATTTCTGTTCATATACATTTTTTTTTGCTTATTATTATTCAATAACACTATGGATCAATTATTTATAGTTGAACATATGTATTTTCTTATGTGACCAAGGAATATCGCCAATTATATATGAGCATCGGCATGATTTTGAAATTGATTTAAACATGGCGAACAAATATTTATATACCATAGTTATAGAATACCGATATAATAAAGCTAAATCAAATTAAAAGGTAGATATATTTTGTTAATCCTGTTCAAGTGATCCAATAGACTTTAATTTGATTAATCATTAAAAATAAAAATCAGCTTCACCATAGAGCACCTGCAATTATTGAGCAAAGTGTCAAACGCATCATCAGGAAACACACTGATATCGAATCCGTCCGCCTCGAAAATCTGCCACTCCATGCATGTTTGACCATCGTGCGTTATCGTTAGGTTGCCGTCATAACTCGCGCCCAAGTCAGGGAAACAGCTGGACGTATTTTGGGTTGATGGTTCTGGTAATATGGCGTTGATAAGGTTTAAATCAAATGTATATTATTTCACTAGTTTTACATTAAAACTGCACCCACCGAGCGAAAGATAAAATTACCTAAATCCAGAAAATAATTATCGAATCTTCGTAAACCAATCTTAATAGTTTTTTTTTCATATTAGTCTTTGCTGTATGCGCAAAAAACCCTGGTAACACTAATTATGTGTCTTGTTTTTATACAAAAAAATAAAATGTACCTTCGTTACAGTACGGTATTCCACATGATTTGGTTATATAGTACGATCCTTCTAAAACATAGCAATGTGGTCCCATCGTGTGATTCGTTGGATTTCTGAAAAGATGAAATGAAACGATAATTATAAAACAGAATTTACTAAGGGTATACATATAATTGAAGGGTTCCATGCAATATTATGAAAAGTGCCAAATTTACGTGATACGAAAACAACTCTTAGAATTCTTGTGTATGAATTGGTCATTGATAAAGGAATGGCGAATGGCGCTCCGTACATGCACTTATCGGCCCTATCCACACATGATGTAACAAGAAAAAATACTTATATGTCCGATGTTGGTAAATAAATATTTAGTCGTTTCAACCGTTGCACGCAATATTTATCAAATTGCTTATGTATTAATCATTATGCCACATACAAAACACAGTATATAATTGCCGTGGCGTTCCCGTACCGGCATTTATCTTCAACATCTGCCCATGAAGCATCAGGAAAGGAGGAGAGTGGGATGCCGAAGTATGACCACGTGATGCAAGGGGATCCATCCTCGGCTACATTGGTGCTGCCCGTGTAGCTGTGGCCGAATATGGTGGAGGTACATTCGGCTGTAGAGGAAAGGGATAGAGAAATATGCCAAATGCAAGTTTGCACTAGACTATATTGAAAAAAAAACTGAGGGGGGTTTAAGAAAGTGGTGACGATTCTTTAGTAGAGAGAAAATGGACAAATGGGTATTTGTCTGTATAGGGAACATGAGTGAGTGGATGGTATCCGGTCAAAAAGTCCCCGGACGTAAAGTCCCCAATTTGGGCAACATAGGACATAGAGTCCCCAGACATACGTTTTTAATGATAAAAAAAATAGCAGTGTTTATTAATCAGAGTCACCTCTTCTATCAATGACCATCATTAAACCTTCAATGCATTCATCGTTGTCAATCATTGGTTTTTTCGTAATGTTGCTAACCAGTTGTTGCGATTGTAATATATCATTAGTTTCATATACAATGTAATAGTGAATCATTTTCATAGGTAGATTGAGACAAATGCGGCCCTGCTGAAAACCTAGGCCGATATTTAAATATGAAAAAAATTATATCATTGGTATCAATAATCAGCTTTTTTTTTTGGTTTTATTTCTTGTGTTTTGATTTTAGATTTTGAAATCTGAAATAAACGTTATTCGTTTAAAAAAAAACTAGAGTGTAATTTTTGGAGACTTTATGTCCGGGGACTTTATGTCCTTTGCTGCATTTTTGGGACTTTTTGTCCGGGGACTTTATGTCAGGGGACTTTATGGCCGGGGACTTTATGTCCTATGCTGCATTTTTGGTGACTCTTTGTCCGGGGACTTTATGTCCGGGGACTTTTTGTCCGGGGACTTTTTGTCCGGGGACTTTTTGACCTGGATTCGAGTGGATCCATCACATATAAAGTTATGGGCGAACGGTGGAACCAATTATGTGTTTTTTTGCCAAAGTGTATAATAGTGAATAGGGGGTACCAATTGATTTGTTCTTGGTGATGTTTTTGTATTCAAACATGTTAAAAAGGTGAAAAGGACCGCGGGTGCCTTTCCAAATGCTGGGGAGAGGAAGATGAAAAGATGGGTTAGGAAAGGCGATTAGATTGCGAAAGGCAAATATCCCTTCAATAAACGACAATGGAGACTTACTTATATTTCTTGAAGCATTTTGAAAAAAAAACGCACATAAGTTTAGTTAGGATGATATTATGCTTGTTGTCGAATTTGATACATCAAACGTAGAAATGTGTTGAACTGCATGATTACACATCCATTTGTATATATAGTCTTTCGATATTCTTTTCAATTACGATTCCTTATGCACGTGATCATGTTTACTGTTTGCAAGCAAACAAATGTCCATTCGATAAAAATGTATATATTTATATCATACAAATGCTTAAAATAAACACAGCCGTTGTTACTCATATTGATAATCATTGGAGAATACCAATAAACAAGAGCCCATAGAACTTGCAACGTACTAGTTTGTGACACAGTAGAGGATATTACGGAATTATGGAACGAAATTTCGCTCTGTTCTGTGCTTGAATGCATAGAACCCTTTAGTTCTACATTATCTATCTTATATCAATGTTGCAAAATATAGGTGTATATATCTTCTTTGTATAAATATAATATTATTTTACTCATATTATCCAGCAAATGACAAAATCGAAAAACAAATTTTCAGGTGAACAAAATCCGATTATATAATTATGGAACGAGCTGTCCTAATGTGTTAAAACACATTTACGAACATAAATTTAGAGTGGTATCATTCTGATAATGGATGAGAGTCATATAAACTTAATTATTGCTCTAGAAAACATTATTTTACGTACTTAATAATTCATACAAAATTCATAATCGAATATCATAATAAAATCTTGAATATTGAACCAAATTTATATTACAGTATACTTTAAAACATAATAATACTTCTATATAGACCTCTAGTGTGTCTTACAGACATATACACGATTGAATTATATCAAAATTATTAAGGCGTATTGTTTTTGTGATGTCCTATTGACAGAAAGTACTTTTCGTCTTTATAGTAGATCTAGTCTATTCAAAATGTGCATCATATGTCATTATGATAACGTAATTTTATCGCAGGCATAGTCTTGGAAGTCCAACAAGGTTAATTAATGAAAAACTGGCACCTTTAAAGTATACCACATGCCTTACATTGTTAAAGTATTAATATCGTTCCATAATTGTATAATGGGCCTGTACCTATTTATGTGTGTAAGAATGCTGATTTTTCAGTAACGGTTTCTATGATTAGATTTATCTTTTTAGTATATAAAGCTAATATATACACCTATCGTTTAAGATCATTAAAGTCCATTACAGATATCTGGATCAATGAATAATATATATACAAACACAAAGTATAGTGGAATTTCATTTCATAATTCCGTAACATCCTCTATATTTCTTTAGATTAAATAAATTAAAAATCTAACAATCTAATCGGAAAGGAGTATTTTTGACAATCATTCAAGTTGTTTTTAAAGTGTTATTGCAAAGAAGAAAATGCTGGAGGGAGGATCTTTGACAAGCATCCAACAAATGTAATCTATAATTTATTGAATGAAAGGAGATTAAGAAATTAATGAATGCTGTTAAAGTGGCATATCCGCCTATATCCATACCTGCAGTAAAGCACGGTTCTGTGACAGGAGGGTCAATCGATGTGTAGCAGAATGGTCCACTTGCTGCATCTGTTGGGTTTCTATAATACAAAAAAAAAGATGATACAACATATGATAGGGCCCAGGTCAACACGCTGTAGGAGGTCGTAGTTTTGTAAACAATTAAATATTATATTAATAAGACACAAATATTGACGGATATCAATTAGTATAACATTGTTTCAAGTGACACATTCAACAATAGTTGTAAGTTCAAATGCATTATGTAAACCATTTTGTAATTTATTTGTGATCAGGGGTCGCTATTATTAATGGCTTTATTCTAACGTTTCTTTCTTATTTCATAGAAACAAAGGTTGCCTAAACATCTGAAACAAATCACAATGTTAAATTATAAACACCCTCAATGCAACTATTTCTTCCACATACCTGCAGTTATTGGCCAGGGCATTCCATGTTTTATCAGGAAAACCATCTAAAGTAGTTCCACCAACCTCCTGCCACGGTTGACACGGTTCCCCGGAAAAGGAAACTGACACGTTGCCAATGTATACTGTTTCGGGCGTGTAGACGAGGCTGTACACTGTAATGTAAAGGCAACAAATATGGCTAAACTATAGTTGCATATCAGTCTATTTATTTCCTTTGTAATGGCCTAGCAAAACGGGAAGCATCTTCGCGCTGTTTTATCCAAACATAGTCTAGTCTACCATTTCTTTTCATTATATTCCGTTCAGGTAACACCAACAAGCTCGTTTGCAAGAGGTAAGTCTGGTTTTGGTTTATTTCCCATAACGAATGCTTTTAACAGTAAGGTTTGTCGGTTGAATAGCGCTAAGAAACATCCATTGTGGCCAGACCCTATAACCAATGGTGGACAAAAAAATTGTTTTCCTATTCGTTCTAAAACTGATAGAACCTTATTCATTTCATTACTTACCGAGAAATGCTGTATAATTTCACGTTTGACATTATTTCTATAATTAGGCATATAATCAAGGCATATAGCATTTTGCTTATAGACTTATTTACCCGTGAAAAAATAATTACATCCAAATGTCAAATTTTTTTTTTTTTTTCCTTTGAATATTGTTTATTTTTCGAGATTAAGACTATCAGTTTAATATATATCATTGGTCATCACGCATAATCGTGTGATTGATGGCGATGATTATAAAGCAATTAATTTTCAAAATGTCATCCAAAAAAGACATCCTCCTACTTGTGTCCGTTTCACAATGCGGATATAGTGAAACGATATACCTTTATGAACTGCAAAACAGTTGAAAGATGCATTGCAATTAGTATGATGTCATATTAAACGATTGAGATCGTAAGCATATAATCATAATCTAATTCAATTATAAGAAAAAAACATAAAGCAACAATATGGCTTAGATTTTAATAAAAACATTTTACCTTTTCTCGTGTTGTCTTTTTCCTATCACGTTTGACTCATATTATACTTCGAATACATCTTAAAGGTTTGAACAATGCTTTGCGATGTTGACATTCTCAGGTTAACTCACTCAACCATACTCGAAGTTTTGTAAAAACTCACACATGTGCCCATTTTCAAACGTGCTCATTTATGTTTCCCAGAATCATATTTCTGGGAAACTTCTCTTAAAACCTTTTATTTATTTTTATTTTTTTTTTATATTTGATATTATACAACAGTGGACACATGTACAATGATGCATAATTATTGAAATACACAAATACATGTAACATCAAACAATACAGAACATAGAAAGACGCATTTTACAATTACTCAGGACAAAGTTTTACAGAGACATCAGTACATTGTACAACCAAGGGACATACTATTATATCATTAACAACATTCAGTATGATAAGCTATTGCTTCGTTAACAAGGTTGTTAAACTTAACCCATTTTATGTTAAACTTGTATTGACTTAGGACTCTTTTATC